>APFE031680563.1:7587-21395 GCA_000404065.3 Pinus taeda | reverse complement strand
CTCAAAAGAGGTTTTCAACCCAATGATGGGACTTAAGCACCTCATAGAGGTATTCACTTGAGTCCTTCTTATTTTTCTTTTTTCTTAGTGAGTGGGTGGAGTGGAGGCTAAGACCTGCTCCACTACCAACACTGTGTTATTCAAATCTTCAATTGACTCTCTCTTGGAGAGGGGATTCTTGTAAATTTTCAACCTATGTGCATTGACAAGCGTGGGGATGGCTTCCTCATCAATGGTTCTGATCAGAATTGAACCATTGTCATCGCATTTTTCTATAGTGTAGGGTCCTAGCCATCTTGTCCTCAACTTGCCTTTGAAATCTTTATACCTTGAGTCATAGAGAAACACCCAATCTCCTTTTTGGAATTGCTTCTCCTTGATTGTTGGCATTATGACACAGGTTTGGCACAGGTTGGGCTCGATGACATAAGTGTTGTCCTTGATGGCAACTCACTCAAATAGCAGATCAAAATTTCAGGCTCTCAAAATAGTAGAAAATGAGATACCTGCAGGTTCCTGTTCACAAAGTTGCAGACATCGACAGGCTCTGCAGGTGCGCCGATGAAAAGGTGCGGACATGTTCCCAGGTGTACCGAACAAAAAGTGTGGATGCAAAGTACACGCACCTTCATGCAGAGAAAAATGTGCGCTCGTGCGAAATCTTATGGTTGGTCCATGGTATTTAGTCTAACATTTTTGATCCTATGGTTTTGGTCCGTGGTTTTGCATCTAAAATATTGAACCCAAGTTTTGGGTCCCTAGTTTTGGATCTCTATGGTTTTGGACCATGGTTTGAGTAAGGCCTAGTCTATAAAAAGGAAAGGAGATCATTTGGGTAGGTACAGATGTGTTGAATATCTTAAGACGAGCAAGATCTGAAATATTGATGATTGGTTGGTTTGTTATAGCTGGACCTGAATCAAGGAGAAACCTGAGCATTACAAGGTGGATCTATCGATGGGTCGAGATCTCTTTGGCCCATGATCAGATCTGTAAATTTGATAGTCTGGGGTATAATTGAAGTCTGATAAATTATCTATACCCGCAGGTCTGCAGGATAGACACACCGCAGGTGCGGAGGTTCCCAGGCTAGACACAGCGCAGGTGCGGAGGTCCGCAGGCCAGACACAACGCAGGTGTGGAGGTCCGCAAGCTCGACATAGTGGAGGTGCAGACACTCACGGGTTTCTATTGGTGAAGTTTCAGACCTTTCTTGAAATATGTTTTAGCTTCTTTTGTCTATTAATGCAGTGTCCAGGGTTCTAAATCGGTGTCTGGTTGTTGTGTGCTGAGAAATTATTGATTTAGTATTTGTACAAGGAATTTGGTTGATTGCAGATCCATTTGATGTTTGATTGATAGTCATGGATCCAGTCTGAAAATTTATGAAACATGGTGCCTAGAAGAAAAGAGAATGTTGAAACCTTCAGTAGGTCAGCATCTACATACTAGTACCTCAGCTAGTACAAGAGCTAAGGGGGTTGTAGCTCCCTTCCAGGAAATTCTGGAGAATGAGAGAAGGTTGTAGCCTTCTGCAGGTTGAAGCTTGCGTACTGGTATAAGACTGCACCTGTACAGAACCATTGTAAAAACAAGTTTCTAATTGAAAGAAGATAGAAACATATTGTAGCAGGTGTTTTTCACCCACATTGGGTTTCCACCTTATATCTTGTGTTCCTTGGTGTGACTGTTTGCTCTATTTTTCTTGTTCTTGTTTGCTGTTATATGGTCCTGACACACAAATTAATGATAAATATCTGAACAATAAATTAAATTATAAGTATGGAAGGTATACACAAGTTTCATTAGCCAGATCTGCAAATGTTTATATAAATGGAAAAGGAATTAGATAATATTGATTCACCCCCCCTCTCAGTATTATTTTCAACAATTGGTATCAGAGCAGGTCCTTCAGGAAAAGCTTGATCGCTTGAAGGAAGATCTATCATGAGCAAGTACGAAAAGGAAGCATCTATCAGGCCACCGATTTTTGATGGGAGCAACTTCGTCTATTGGAAGGTAAGAATTACTGCCTATCTTCAATATCTTGGTACAGAAGTTTGGGATATTGTGGAAGTAGGATAAAAATTTCCATTAGCAACTCTTATAGATGCAGCTGGTAAGAAGCAGTATGAAACAAATGCAAAATCTATCAATACTCTATTAGGAAGTCTATCTCAATCAGAATTCGTTAAGGTTATGCAGCTCAAAAGCGCAAAAGAAATATGGGACAAGATCGTTCTGAGCTATGAAGGAGATGAATAGGTAAAATGAGAAAAATTACAAACTCTTAGAATTCAATATGAAGGTCTCAAAATGCATAATGATGAAAGTGTGGCTAGCTATTTCCTACGTATAGATGAGATTGTAAATTGTATAACAAACTTGGGTGAAGAAATAAAAGAAGTTGTTTTGGTTGAAAAGGTTCTAAGATCTTTGTCTCCCAAGTTTGATTCAAAAGTTTCTCCCATAGAAGAAAAGTAGAATCTGCAGAGCCTTACCATGTCACAGCTACATGAAATTCTAACTGCTTACGAAATGAGAAAAGGAGGACCATCAGACAGGAGAGAAGCTGCATTCAAGGCTTCAGGAAAAGGAGATTACTATGAGTCAGGACATATGTCAGAAGAAGACGAAGAACCAAATTTTGTCAAGAACCTTCAACGGGGAACTGGTAGATTTAGAGGTAGGTGACCTTTCAAATGCTTTGCTTGTGGAAGAGTCGGTCATTATGCTACAAAATGTCCTCATAAAGATAAACTAGACAAAGGTAAGGAACCTATTAGATGGAACATAAAATAGAATAAGAAGAGCTATTACACGCATGAAGACAGTGATGGATTGTCAAATAGTGATGAAGATGAACAAGGTAATGACGATAGACTTTTGATGGCTTTTGAAGATGATGATTTCTTGGACGCTATAAATGAATAAGGTCTTTATGAAGAAATTTCTAAACTTAATGTTTGTTTAGAGGAAAAGAATATGATTATAGATATTCTAACATTCCAACTTGCTGAAAAGGATAAACACAATGAAGGGTTAGAATGTGAAGTTGTGGGACTTAGAAAAGAAATTGAGAAAACAAAAAACTTTAATCTCAGATTTGCTAAAGGGTCTGAAACTCTAGATGAGATTATCAAAGTGCAGCGTTCTCCTCTAATCAAGACTGGTCTCAGATATTCTAAAGAAGCATCTCAAGCTCAAAAGCAAGCACAAAATCCATCCACCTCCAAAAGTTATCTTGATGCAGCAAGGAGAAGTGAACAAGTTGACAATCAACAGCAAAAGTATACTGTAGATCACCAGGGAAATCAAGGAAAAGTTGCTTCAAGAATGATCAAAGATTATCAAGTAAATCGGGGGAAATCTACGTCAAGGATGAACAGAAGCCTCAACCGACCACAGGTAAATCATTCTCAATTTGGCTCAAGAATGGATGGAAAATAAAATCATATGGTCGGTAGATTTGATAATCGCAAGAATTTCTTCAATGGCCAATGTTTCTCTTGTCATAACTTTGGTCATAAAGCTGCTCAATGTGTTTCCTACAAGACCATCATGACTAGGGAAGCTCAAAAACAAAGGAGTATGACATGAATCATGGAAAAGAACCTACAATAACTTCTCTACTCTTGAAAATGAAATAGAATGTTCTATCTGTAATAGCTTCGGTCATGAAGACTCTGAATGTAGAAGTAGGTTTTGGTAAACAACTCAGAAGGAGCAAGCTTCATTGAGTTCGAAAACATGGAGAGAAAGAAATGCAACTAGAAAGATGTGGGATAGCCTTATATGCGGAAGGACAGGAAAATCAATGTTACATCGACAGTGGATGCTCGAAACATATGATAGGTAATAAAGAAAAACTTTAGTCATATAGTGCCTTAGAGAAGGAAAAGAAGGTCTCATTTGGAAATGACACCCTTGCATTCATAAAAGGTAAAGGCTCTATTCGTTTGAAAGAAAAGGTAAAGGCTGGAAATGTTATGTATGTTGATGGCTTAAAGCATAATCTATTGAGTGTGAGTCAGATGTGTGATCAAGGAACTGAGGTAATATTTTGATCAAATGGATGTATTGTTCATGAGCTTGATACAGGAAAAAGAGTGATCAAAGGCATAAGAACTCCAAATAACTTATACATTCTCAAGGGAGAACAACAACAATGTTATTTAAGCAATAATGATGAACACTGGCTATGGCACAAAAGACTAGGGCATCTTAGCTTCTCTCAGATTAGGAAAGCATGCAAATATTAGGCAATTCATGATCTTCCCGACATCAGAATTCTAGACAATAAAATATGCAAATCATGCCAATTTGGTAAGCAAACTAGAACTAATTTCCCTGAGAAGGAAGGATCAGCTAGTAGGCCACTTGAACTTGTCCACATGGATATATGTGGTCCAACTAGGAAGAGGTCACCTTGAGGAGAAGAGTATTTCATATTTTTCATTAATGACATTTCAAGGATGTGTTGGATAGGACTCATGAAGTGTAAAGATGAAGCTTTTGAAAAGTTCAATTCATCCAAAGCTTTGGTTGAAAACGAATCAGATCGCAAAATCAAATGCCTCAGATTTGATCGAGGAGGGGAATTTACCTCAGATGAATTTTTCGATTTTTGTGAAGAACATGGAATAAGAAGGGAATTTTCTACTGCAAGGACTCCTTAGCAAAATGGAGTAGTGCAAAGGATGAATAGAATGGTTCAACAAATGGCTCGTGCTATGCTTGATGAGTTTGGAACTCCCGCAACCTTCTGGGGTGAAGCCGCATTTTCCGTTGTTACTATTCTCAACAAGACAAATGTCTAGGTAAACAACACTCATACTCCTCATGAACTTTGGTACAGTAAAACTCCCATGGTAAAATACTTCAAAATTTTTGGAAGCAAATGCTACATTAAAACGACTGATGAAAATCTTGGCAAGTTTGAACCTAGAGTACATAGAAAATTTTAGGGGCGAATGTTCGCCCTTTGGTGAATATTTTGTATCATAGTACATTTTTACAAATCACCTCAAACAACCCACCTTATTTTAAGGGAGATGGTAAAATATGTAAATTTAGCCATTGAAATTAGGAGTTACAACCTTCGATTCGCCCATTTTCAAGAATAGGTTTTATTTAAGTGAATCCTATGGGCCAAATACCATATTTATAAAAGAGGTATGGTAAATTAATAAATATATAAATAAATGAGAGGTATGGTAAATAAATAAAGCATTTTTTATATTTACTCCATAAGTCACCTTATATACATGCAAGGGTGTAAACAAATAAAAATATAAGTAAAGTGGAGGTATGGTAAATAAATAAAACGTCTTTTTATACTTACTTAAAAGGTATGGTAAATAAATAAAAATATAAATAAACTAGACGCATGGTAAATAAATAAAACCTCTTTTTATATTTAGTCCATAACCCTCCTCCTATTTATGAAGGCTCAAGAAAGAGGTTTTATTTAAGTGAATCCTATGAGCCAAATACCATATTTGTGAAAAAGGTATGGTAAATTAATAAAAATATAAATAAGCGAGAGGTATTGTAAACAAATAAAACATTTTTTTATATTTACTCCATAAGTCACCTTGTATTTATGAATGATATGGTAAATTAATAAAAATATAAATAAACGAGAGTTATGGTAAAAAAAAAATTCTTTTTTTTTAATACCATGCAAAAAAATATTCTTAACCCTTAGTATTAATAAAAATAAAAATGGCACATGGTATTGACCCATGGTATTCACCAAAATGGCACATGGTATTGACCCATGGTATTCACTTGGAATGTAGCCTATTTAAATGTGGGAATTAAACCATAATAGATCCATCTTTACTCTGGATCTACTAACCCGCGAGAGATTGCGTTGCCAGGTTTTTGAAATCCCTCCCTCTCTGTACAAATAAAAACTATACTGTTATAGCTGGTAGTTTCTTGTAATTCCTTGAAATGATTCATGGATGGATGATATAATTGTGTAGTGCCAAATTTTACATAATATTGAGTAAACAAATTAGGAATTATACTTTATACTACGTTTGGTCCTATATTATTCGTTTGTTTCTATAGTAATTCAAGTATTTGTATCTTAATGCAATTCTATTTTATATTCAACTTGTATTATTCTAATTTTCATGATGTATTTTTTGATTCTAATGTCCTTTCAGTTATCTCTTTCCTATGGTGATGTTGGATGTAGAGCAACACTTGATGACAGACATGCTTTATGCTCTGCAAAATGTCAGGTATTTTCTTAGTTGCATATAGAAAGATCAGAGAAAAGGATTTATCGCTATGCTTTGGATAATTATCCATGCCATTGCTAGACTGCCATTTAGATGTTTATCAATGCCATATTTGAAATTTCAGTAGAGCTTGATGCATTGAATCTATTTGTCTTTAGCGTGATATTAAACCAGCTGAATTCTCAGTAGTGGGTTATGTAAAAAATTGAGCTTTGTTTTGTATTTGTTGTAAAAAATTGGACTGGAATTTTATATGTTTGAAATTTCAGTAGAGCTTGATGCATTGAATCCATTTGTCTTTAGTGGGATATTAAACCAGCTGAATTCTTGGTAGTGGGTTATGTAAAAAATTGAGCTTTGTTTTGTATTTGCTGTAAAAAATTGGACTGGACTTTCAACAACGGTTTTTGCAGTAAATAGCATTAAACTGTTGTTGAACACAACTTCTTGTCTGCAAAGTCAGTTGTTGGGCGAGCCACCAAAATGGTCGTTGTATCCAACTGAGAAATCATGCACGTTATGTTTTTGGTTTGAAAATTATTTCACAACTATTGTTCTTTTATTGTACAATTTGAAATTAGATAAAACTTGTACAAATAAATTTTAAAAGTCATAATTTGGGCAGTGTAAAAATAAAAACGTCATAAAAAAATTCCTTGACAGGTAGGGTCACCCGTCAAATTTAACCCATGGTAACAAGGCTTATTTACAGATTAAGAATCTCCATAATAAAATGAAATGAATCTCTATAGTTAAATTTTTTATTAAGTATTATATATTTATTTAATTTATATATAAATAATTTTCTTTATAATTAATAATAATAATAAATACAACTTTCCACTTAAATAGCTTAATTCACAATGTGAACAAGTAAAAACCTCCCTACCAAATCAACACAAAAGAAATACGGTTAAACTAAACATTGACCATTGACATGATATCGTTCATATAGATGAATCACATGGGGGAAGGGAGAGTAAAGTTTTGATATGTCTGTGCAGTGCAGCTTCTCCAGTGTGTGATGGCATTCAACATCCATGTAAGAGATTCTGCATCGTCTCTCCTGATCGGTTTAATTATTGTTGTTGTTAATATTAAACTTCATGGACAGATTTGCAATGCAGAGACACGGACGCCCACATATAACTGCAGTGGCCGCTCTGAATATACTGAACGGAGTACGTTTGAGAGCAATCTAAATATAGTGTTTGATAGGCTTGTCCAAGGTGCGATGCAAACAGGGTTTAACATCTCTATGTATGACCAAAGTCTTGACAAAGTATATGCCCTCCTCCAATGCAGAGAAGACATGACAGTCAACCAATTCCACAATTGTTCACAATTTGCAATGTCTACCCTTAAACAATATTGTTCGAATGAGACTGGAGGTAGTATCTGGCCTTTTGAATGCTTCTTACACTATGAAAACTACAATTTCACCGGGAAAATGGACACGAGTATAGGGTCTATTTACCATGAGGACCTCAGGGTGTACACGGGTACAGGGCGGACAACGGTGTCTATTTTCCAAATAAAAACTTTCAGGCAGATGTTAAAGATTTCTTAAACAAATTATCAGCTGAAGCAGCACTTGAAACGAAACGATCTGCTTTGAGTACTACAGACTCCTCATCTCAAAAAATTTACGGCCACGTCCAGTGCACTAGAGATATATCCAGTAAAGACTGCACAACATGTCTGTCATACGCAATCAATGTCATATTCACATCCTCTGTATATGTAGGAGTTCAGTATTGGAGTCAAAGCTGCATAGTTCGTTATGAAATATATTCTTTCTTTAATCTAAGTGTGCTTACAACACAACAGAATAATGGAAGTGTAATTACAACACAACAGAATGGTAGAGGGATGAAGGCTTCAAAGAAAACACCCATAATTTTAGGGGTTGTGGGTGGCTTGGTTCTCATGTTAACCCTATGCCTATTCGCAACTTGGAGAAGCATGAAGCTTGCCAAATTGAGAAGCGGTAACGAAGGTAATGGTGCCACACGATTCTCTGAGCTCGTAGGTAGCACATACCCATAACCCATCTAAACCTGGGGTTTGGTATCTTCTCACACTTTGTATTTTTTTTTCAGTCGGAAAAAAACACCATCTTTCATAAAATTACAAAACTACAATGGATTGTTTCTTATTTGCTTTTTCCTCGAATAAACATTTTTGTCACATATTTATCATTATATTTCCATTTAAAACTTAAATCAAAATTCTATTATATATCATATTTTCTAAATCTATTTATGATTTCACTCGAATATCTATTAGTATAACTTCTCTGATTGTTTACGTAGTATTTTTGTCATAGGTTTTAATAAAAATCATTACAACTTATACAAAATGTATATTATATAATCCTATGCTATAGGATTTCTATAGTTCTTTCATTTACTACTGAACCTTGTTGATATGCATAAAAATGAATGGTACATGTTTCTGCTGCAATTCTGGTTTTTGACAGCATGTATGTGCTTTAATGAAAGCTCTGCTCCATAATCCAAAATTTGAATGCCCATCATCCATACAGTAAGAATGTATGGATTAAATTGAAAATATCTATGTACCCTTATAACAGTATTTAAGTCCAAGTTAATCTTTAAAGTCTCAATACCCAACCATTTTGCACATAATAATGTCCCATAATACAATAACTTCTGCCAACTATTGTGTGCCCCTTCTTCCTTCCCACCAAAAATAGTAAAACGTGCCTAGTCTCCTCTGGCACTTTATATATCATTACACCGGGCGTTAGATGTGTATGTGCGAGTGGCTTGATTGAAGATTTGAGTTATTTGAGGTTTTAGATATGTATGTGCAAGTGTCTTGATTGAAGATTTGAGTTATTTGAGTTTTTAATAGTTGAATTGCACACTGGGTCTTTAGATAAGACAAATATACTAGGTTCAATATACTTTTATATTTATATTCTCATAATACAGATAATGATGAAGGTGAAGAACTCGTACTCTTCGGTAATAATAGACACATAATATTTACTATGGAAACATTACTCGCTTCCACTAAAAATTTTGATAATCAGAACAAGCTTGGAGAAGGAGGATTCGGCCCTGTGTACAAGGTAAGATGGGTTGATAATCAGAACAAGCTTGGAGAAGGAGGATTTGGCCCTGTGTACAAGGTAAGTTCGGTTGAGTAATCTTCCAGTAATGATATATACTATCTTAAAATAGAGTGATATTCAGACTCTTCTCTTCGAACAATTGACTGTAGATTAGCAATTTGAAAACAATATATTGGGGATTTACAATTAAGCTTAATAATTTACAAAAATTTTATAATGTAGGCAACTACACGAGATGGAAAACAAATAGCCATGAAAAAACTGTCCAAAAAATCTATGCAAGGAAGAAAAGAGTTTTTAAATGAAGTTAAACTTGGAGCCGAAATTCAACATCGAAATCTTGTATGCCTACTGGGCTGCTGCGTAGAGGGATAAGAAAGATTGCTTGTCTATGAATACTTACCCAATAAGAGCCTTGATCAAATCTTATTCGATAAGTGACAGAATATTAAAATTATCACTGTTTCAACGAGGATATTAGATTATGTCAAATTAATTAATGTCATGCACTGATACAGACCCAAGCAAACGCAACGAGATTGATTGGGGAAAGTGTTACAATATAATAATGGGAGTAGCTTGTGGGCTTCTCTATCTTCATCAGGACTCGAGACCGCGCATTATTAATCGGGATGTTAAAGCAAGCAATGTGTTGTTGGACGAGGAACTGAACCCTAAGATAGCAGATTTCGGCTTAGCAAGACTTTTTCCTGATGGCCAAACTCACATCAGTACTACAAAAATTGTTGGAACTTAGTGAGATTTCAATACCATCATTACTCTATTAATGCAGATGGTTTACTCTGCTCATTTTACTTCAATAGGATTGACAATATTGTGTTTGTATTTATACCCTTTTTTTCTTTGGGAAATGGGGTTTTGCATTCTTGGTTATGAGTTTTTATGATTTGGGGATTTACAATCTTGGTTGCAAATATGCTTCCTTTTCAAATAACTTATCATCTCCCATATCTAAATTTTTGCCTTAATTTATGATATTCAAGAAAAGGTGGGGTTTTGCATTCTTGATTAAGCTTTTTTATTATCTAGGGATGGATTGACAATCTTGGTTACACCTATGCTTTCTTTTCAAATAACTTATCATATCTTATTTCTAAATTTTTGCCTTAATTTATGATATCTGACATTGTACTCTGTATCGGTTATATGCCACCAGAGTATGCTAGGTTAGGGCAAGTATCTGTAAAAACTGATGTTTATAGTTTTGGCGTTCTTGTCCTCGAAATTATCACAGGAAGAAAGAACACTCATTACAGTTTACCAAGTGAAATGCAGATTCTGGGATGGGTAAGATCCAATTTCCCTTTTATTCCCAACTGAGCATATCTACCTTAATTAAGTTAAGACCATGCTATTCAGTTCATGTGAAAACCTATCAGGGATACCCATGATGATATTGAGGATGTGTTGTCCACTGTGCATATATCTTATCATAATGACGAAGCCTCTGCGTTTTGTAGGTATGGAAGTCATATGAAGCAGGAAACATTGTGGGGATAATTGGTGGAGCAATTATTGAAACGTGCGATGAGAAGCAAGCAGTGAGATGCATTGAGGTTGGTCTTTTGTGTATACAAGCCGAAGCGTCACTTCCAACACCAATGTCAACAGTTACTTCGATGCTGTCACTTGATTACATTACGGACATCCGAGATCCCACAAAGCCTGCATTTGTGAGTTCTCATGTTTTCCTAAATGTCGAGTCTACCAATTATGGGTTCACTCCTGCGTCTGCGTTTGCTTCTGCATCTACATCTAATGCCACTGATTCCATTACTGAATTGGTGCCTAGGTAATGGTAAATATGTAGTTATTAAGACAGATTTCAATAATGCTGTGACAATATATTCAACCATGGTAGAGATAGCACTAATTTGTTATATTATGTTCAACTATGGGATATAATGATGAATTTATTTTTAAATGGACGATAGGGAATGTGAGTAATGGATGGATTTAATTTTGGTAAAATTGATGGTTTGCAGATTTCTGTGGTTGTGGTTTTTGAGGTTCAGAATAAGGAATTTGAAATTTTTTTAAGAAGCGTGCTATAGCACGACATAAGACTACTCCATATACACCTCAGCAAAATGGAGTTGCAGAAAGAATGAATAAGATTTTGATGGAAAGGGAAAGAAGCATGCTCAGTGGTGTTGGGTTAGGACAAGAATTCTGGGCAGAGGCGGTGGATACTGCATATTACTTGGTCAACAGGTCACCTTCATTAGCGTTGTAGGATAAGACTCCACAAGAGGTATGGACTGGTAAGAAACCTTCTCTTTCACATCTGAGTGTATTTGGATGCGATGCATATGTACATGTTCCAAAGGAGAAACGAACCAAGTTGGATAGTAAATATGAAAAGTGCATCTTTATTGGGTATTGGGATGGTTTAAAGGGTTATAAGCTTTGGAACCCAGTCACATGGAAGGTTGTGTACAGCCGAGATGTGGTGTTTAGAGAAGTAAAAGATGTTATTAAACATGAAGTCCAACCAAAGGAACCTAAGAAGATAGAGTTTGAGCTTAAGGAGGAAGAATCAGACTCTACAGCACAGGAGAAATCAGAAGATGAAGAGCCACAAACTTCGGGTGTGAGAAGATCAGTTTGAGAAAGAAGGCAGCCAGAAAGGTATAGTCCATCTGCTTTCTGTTAAAAATTTTCTTTATCTATTACTGACGATGATCCCAGAACTGTGAAGGAAGTAGTAGATTCAGAGGATGAAAAACTCTGGAAAGAGGCCATGGTTGACGAAATGGTATCTTTGCACAAAAATGAGGCTTGGGATCTGGTGGAGTTGCCGGCTGGAAGGAAACCCATTGGCAGCAAATTGGTGTTCAAGAAGAAGACAAATACAGAAGGAAAGATGGAGAAATACAAAGCTTGGTTGGTAGCAAAAGGTTATTCCCAGGTGTTGGGAATTGATTTTAGTGATATTTTTTCTCCTGTTGCTAAGGTAACTTCTATTAAATTACTTTTATCTGTTGTTGCTGCTTTTGATTTTGAGGTAAAACAAATGGATGTGAAGACAATATTTCTTCACAGGGATCTGGAAGAGGAAATATACATGAAGCAACCTGAAGGCTTTGCAGTGAAGGGTAAGAAAGAACTGGTATGCAAGTTAAAGAAGTCTCTATATGGGTTAAAATAGTCACCAAGGATGTGGTATCAAAAATTTGATACATTTACACGGGGGCTTGGCTTCACCAGAAGCAAAGCAGATCTCTGTGTGTATTTTAAATTAATTGGTGACCATGTTATTCATTTGATCTTGTATGTGGATGATATGTTGCTGGTTGGAAATGACAAAGAAATTATCCAGGATTTGAAGACCCAATTGTCCGCCAAATTTGACATGAAAGATATTGGTGTTGCAAACTATATTTTGGGCATGGAAATTAAAAGAGATCAAGCAAAGAGGAAGCTCTAGTTAAACCAGAGGAAGTATGTCAAGACAATATTGCAGAGATTTAATATGTAGGATAGTAAACTGGTGAAGGTTCCTATTCCTGTAGGTGTAAAGTTATCTGCTGAACAGTGTCCCAAGGCACAAGAAGAGGAAGAGGACAAGTCCAGTGTTCCATATGCAAGTGCAGTTGGTAGCCTGATGTATGTAATGGTCTGTACTAGACCAGACATTGCACATGCAGTGGGAGTATTGCGCAGGTTTATGTCAAAACCAGGAAAGGAGCATTGGACAGCAGTGAAGTGGGTTTTCAGGTATTTGCGTGGCACTAGTGATTATGGTTTGTGCTACCATGGAAGATCAAGATTGGACAGAATGTTGGATATTCGTGACTTTGTTGATGCAAACTAAGATGGAGATCTGGATCAGAGAAGATCTACAAGTGGGTATGTGTTTAACCTATTTGGAGGTGCAGTCAGTTAGATGAGTAAGAAACAATCTGTAGTGGCACTATCAACTACAGAGGCATAATACATGGTAGCCACTCATGTAAGCAAGGAAGCAGTTTGGTTGCAGAGATTGTGTTCAAGTATGGGGTTAGTACAGGAGCTAAAGGATATACTGTGACGCCAAAGTGAAATTTTCTTGGTAAAGAACCCTGCATATCATTCAAAGACAAAGCACATTGATGTTCAATATCACTTTGTGAGGGATATGATAGAAGACAAAAAGGTGTTGCTGATAAAGGTGGACACTTTGAAGAATACTACAGATGCATTGATAAAATTTGTGAGCTCTAAGAAGTTCTCTTGGTGTAGAGAGACAGTGGGCATTTCAGGGCTGAAATAATTACTAAGCTCTCTTGTGGCCCCCTATGGAAAGAAAACAACAAGTGGGAGAATGTTGGGTTGTGATATATTCTTTCCATGACTAGCCCACGTAGTTAACCAGGGGGTTAGAGGAGGGGCGGAGCCCCCCTTCATTGTGCCAATTGTGTAGTGGGGGGGGGGGGGGGGGGGGA
>APFE031680562.1:2314-37967 GCA_000404065.3 Pinus taeda | reverse complement strand
GGGTAAGAGGATGAAACAAATATTAGAGCTTGTGCACAGTGATGTGTTTGGACCTGTGAAAGTTCCATCACTGGGTAAGTCTGTGTACTATGTATCATTTATAGATGACTTCTCAGGAATACATGGATATATTTCCTTAAGAAGAAATCTGAAGTCTTTGACAGGTTTAAAGAATTTAAGGCTTTGGTGGAAAATCAGAACAGGAAGAAGAAGATAAAAGATTCTGGAGGACAGAATAATGTGGAGAATTTTGCAGCAAGGAATTTGAAATGAATCTGTAAGGAAGTGTGGTATAGCACGGGTAGAAGGACTTACTCCATATTACACCTCAACAAAATAGAGTCGCAGGAAAGGAATGAATAAGATGTTATGAAAGGGCAAGGAAGATGCTTAGTGCTCTCGGTTAGCGACAGAGGAATTCTGGTAGAGGCTGGTTGGATAGCATGTTACCTAGTTCAACAGGCTCACCTTCATCAGCGTTGGAGGATCAAGAACCCCTTTTCCACAAAAGTATGGACTCGGTAAGGAAACCCTCTCTTCACATTCATGCAGGGTTATTGGATTTGTGATGCAATATGTACCATGTTCCAAGGAGAAGAAACGAACCAAGGTTTGGATTAGTAAATCTTAAAAAGTGGCATCTTTTAGTTGGGTATAAGTGGTTTTTTTAAAGGGTTATAAGCTTTGGGAACCAGGTCACATGGAAGGTTTGGTACAGTCGAGATGTGGTGTTCAGAGAGGTGAAAGATGTTATTAAACATGAAGTCCAACCAAAGGAACCTGTGAAGATAGAGTTTGAACTAAAGGAGGAAGAATCAGACTCTGTAGTAAAAGAGGAATCAGAAGATGAAGAGCCACAAACTCCGGATGTGAGAAGATCAGTTCGAGAAAGAAGGCAGCCAGAAAGGTAAAGAAGGCAGCCAGAAAGGTATAGTCCATCTACTTTCTACTCAAATTTTTCTTTGTCTGTCACTGATGATGATCCCAGAACTGTGAAAGAAGCAGTGGATTCAAAGGATGGAAAACTCTGGAAAGAGGCCATGGCTGATGAAATGGCATCTTTGCACAAAAATGGCTTGGGATCTGGTGGAGTTTCCGGTTGGAAGGAAACCCATTGGCAGCAAATGGGTGCTCAAGAAGAAGACAAATGCAGAAGGGGAGGTGGAGAAATACAAAGCTCGGTTGGTAGCAAAAGGTTATTCCCAGGTGCCGGGAATTGATTTTGGTGATATTTTTTCTCTTATTGCCAAGGTAACTTCTATTAGATTACTTTTATCTGTTGCTACTGCTTTTGATTTTGAGGTAGAACAGATGGATGTGAAGACAAAATTTCTTCACGGGGATCTAGAAGAACAGATCTACATGAAGCAACCTGAAGGCTTTGCGGTGAAGGGTAAGAAAAAACTGGTATGCAAGTTAAAGAAGTCCCTGTATGGGTTAAAACAGTCACCAAGGATGTGGTATCAAAAATTTGGTACATTTATACAGGGTCTTGGCTTCACCAGAAGCAAAGAAGATCACTATGTATATTTTAAATTAATTGGTGATCGTGTTATTTATCTGGTCTTGTATGTGGATGATATGTTGCTGGTTGGAAATGAAAAAGAAATTATCTAGGATTTGAAGACCCATTTTTCCTCCAAATTCAACATGAAAGATCTTGGTGCTGCAAACTATATTTTGGCCATGGAAATTACAAGAGATCGGACAAAGAGGAATCTCTGGCTAAACCAGAGGAAGTATGTCGAGACAATATTGCAGAGGTTTAATATGCAGGATAGTAAACTGGTGAAGGTTCCTATTCTTGTGGGTGAAAAGTTATCTACTGAACAGTGTCCCAAGACACAAGAAGAGGAAGAGGACATGTCCCATGTTACATATGCAAGTGCATTCAGTAGCCTGATGTATGCGATGGTCTGCACTAGACCAAACCTTGCACATGCAGTGGGAGTATTGAGTAGGTTTATGTCAAAACCAGGGAAGGAGCACTAGACAGGAGTGAAGCATCTTTTTAGGTATTTGCATGGCACTAGTGATAATGGTTTTTGCTACCAAGGAAGACCATGATTGGACAAAGTGTTGGATATTCTTCACTTTGTTGATGCATACTGGGCTGGATATCTGGATTAGAGAAGATCTACAAGTGGGTATGTGTTTAACCTATTTGGAGGTGCAGTCAATTGGATGAGTATGAAACAATCTGTAGTGGCACTATCAACTACAGAGGCAGAATTGGTAGCGACTCATGCAAGCAAGGAAGAAGTTTGGTTGCAGAGATTGTGTTCAAATATGGGGTTAGTACAGGGAGCTATAAGGATAGAATGTGATAGCCAAAGTGCAATATTCTTGGCAAAGAACGTTGCATATCATTCAAAGACAAAACATTAATGTTGAATATCACTTTGTGAGGGATATGATAGAAGACAAAAATTTGTTGCTGGTAAAGGTGGACACTTTGAATAATACTATAGATGCATTGACAAAATCTGTGAGCTTTGATAAGTTCTCTTGGTGTAGAGAGACAATGGGCATTGCAGGGCTGGATAAATGACTAAGCTCTCGTGTGGACCCTTTTGGAAAGAAAACAACAAGTGGGAGAATGTTGGGTTGTGTTATATTCTTTCCACGACTAGCAAACTTAGTTAACGGGGGGGGGTTAGAAGGGAGGCGGAGCCGCCCCTTTGTTGCACTGATTGCGTAGTGGGGGGGTTTCATAGGGGGTTTGAGGGGTGCAAGTAACCCCACTCAATGGGGTCCGGGGTAGCACCCTAGAAAATTTTGGTTTTGGACCCTATATTAGGTTGGGCGGACCTACCTATGGTTTTGTGCATGATTTTCACACATGGTTTTGGACACGATGGTTTTTGGTCCATGGTATTGGATGCTTCAGCATGTATAAATATGTATTGTAAGATTGAAAAGAACATAATGAAAAATCAAGCTAGTAGTCTCGGTTTTGGGATCCAGGGAAAAATCTCTATGTATATGTGTTTTATGTGTTATTCTCTCGCATTGTTTATTTTCTGTGTTTTAGAATTCGTATGCAGGTAATTTATGTATGGGGTTAAAACCTACAAGGATCATGCGCTAACCTGGTACATTAAGTACTCTAATGATAACCCAAATTCTAGAGCGGCAGACATCCAAATCGCGCTGAATAAAGAATTCAGTATGCCTAAATCCGAGGCACAGTCGATTGTGGGGTTCAAGGAAATCATGATGAAACCAAGTGAGATACTTTGGGAATTGGATCAGAGTTTGAAATGTAAAATTCATGAAGCTAATATGAACTTAACATATGGACATCGCCGCGAGTTCTTCGTGGCTTCGCTCCTGCCACACGTAAGGGTTGCATTGTCACAATAGAATATTACAACTCAGGAAGAGGCCTTGAAGATTGCAATGAGACTACATGAAACGCCGATGCGAGATCTGAATCTAGGGGTTCAACAAATCTATGCGTAGTTGCAAAATATTTTCCTTGAAATGCAAAGTTTGAAGTGGGATAAAACAGTTCGACCAGAGGTGCGGGAAGAGGTATGGTGCCTGAAATGTAGAGGTAAGGGGTAGGACAAAGACCATTGCCTGGTCTTTGTGAACTATATTGTAGGAGGAGGACCAATTCCTTTGAGGCCGGAATCCCAAGCAGGACCAAGCGCTTGCATTGCGGTGTGCTATATGTCAGGTAGGAGGAAAACATATGACGGATAACTGTCATTTGTTGTAGAGGTTTATACAAACACCACAACAACTATTCTACAACTTCTGTAGGTCGGTAAGGCATGATGAACACAACTACAGAAGTTATGAATTGATGATGGAAAAAACACCTGCCTATAGGGTTCAAGAAGAAACAAGCCCCCCTGAATAGAGTGCAGGGATCGCGCGAACATGCTTTTAGGGGTGCAGATGAGGTTGAGGTGTAGGAGGACCTGGTAGAGTTCGAGGACAACTAATTTGCTACAATTGTGGAGGACCAGGACACTATTCCCATGAATGCACTAACCCTACATGATCATCATGAAAATATTGTAATCAGTTTGATCATGAGGCAAAAGACTGTCCTATGTTGATAGCAAGGATATGCGACAAAGGGGCACTGCCACCTCAGCTGACTTGGAACCTACAAATGATGAGTTCTAAGCCTCGTGAAGAGGATATGAATGTGAATATAGTGCTCCGAAGTGGAATTGCAATAGGGGATGATAAGGGGAAACAGCTAGAAGATAGTGCATGGGTTCACAAAGCTCTGGCAAAGGAGGCTGAATTTGATTTGAAGCACGCATGCGAAATGTTCATGGAAGCAAAGAAGAGCTTCATTGAGGCCTCCACCTCAAGGAGCAAGGATAAGCTAGATCAGGAAATGGACCCTTCTATGCTTACGACCTTTCTAGAAACCTACATCAAGTTGTTGCACGATAGCAAGGCTGTGAATGGAATATAGGAGCTTATAAATAGGTACACCAGAAACACTCCACGTGAACTGTGCATGGTACGAAAGACTGGTAAGCATAAAACAAGGACAGGATGAGAAATGAGACTGACCATGTAGATAGGAGAATACGAAATGGATCGAGTTATTTTGGATCTAGCATTAGACGCAAACATCCTGTTGAAAAGTGTGCAACAAGAAATGCTTGTTGAGAATGCAACAAGATGATGGAGCTTAGTGGAAAGGAGTTGCCTTCACTAAGTGGGCCCGCAGGCTATTTTTGGCGCAAGTCTATTTTTAGACTTATGGATCATGCCTATGGATTGCAGGTTGCTATTTATGGATGATTGATCAAGTTGGAAAAATATATGGACTTCTATTTTTAGACCACAGCGGAGTGACACCACAGCAGAGTGACTGCTCAGTCTAAATATAGAACAGTCAAATATTATTAGCTCATAATAATATTTAGACTATAAACTTTGTCTTATTCTCTTGGAGCACTTCAGGATGAGCTACGGATGTGGTACATGCAGATCCCAGAAGGAAATACGTGGTTACCTATGGGATGACTAATATTTGCATGCAGGACTTCAGTTAGAACTGAAGTGAGTTGAGTTTAGTGGACTGGAGGTGCAGTTGATGGAGTTGTGTTCAGTTTAGCTTTGTTAAACTGGTTGTATTTAGTCTACTGGAAAATAGACTAGAGATGAGTTGGGTGAATTAGTTATTAATTAATTCACAAGTTATTAACTCATAATACAACTAATGAATACATCAGTTAACTCAGTTGCATGTCAGTGCATGTTTAGTTCAACAGGGACGGGTGTTAGAGGATCAGATTGCTATCAGTTGTGACTATAGTTGTGCACCAGATCTTGCAAAATCAAAGGGATTGAGTATGCCAATGAGTTTTCCCACATTGTAGCTTGTGCTCACGTTATTTAGCCAAGTAAATACGTGGTTGCCTTGGAATCATCATCAATTCTCAAGCAGGTATTGAGCAGTGGAGGCAGGCAAGCAGCGAAGGATATTTGAGCTAGTGATTGATTCAGATCTGAGCTGTATTGTGTGTAACAGAGGTGGAGATACTTGTGAGAAGTATTATTCTGTGTAATGTTACATGACTCAATCATTAATATACAGATAGTTGGGGTTTTTAGCGAGATGCTTTCCCCGGGATACATACTGTGTTAATGTGTGAATGCTCTTGATGTTTTATTGTTATTGATGCTGCTATATTGATGATCAACGTAGAGGAGCTTATGTATTGTGTATCTTTTCCGCAATAGTACATGATCAGGATAATCTCCATTGAATATGTGTTAAATTATTCAAAATTTCTACACATCCTACCAAAGAATATTTGGGAGCAGATGAGAAGACCCATGCTACAGTGGTATCCAATTCAGTTAAGGATGGTAATTAGTAGAAGATCGTCCCCATGGGGTGGCTACAAGGGGCGAATGTAGATATTGAAGGTGCGAGCGCGTTGGCTGATTTTGAAGTAATAGAAATTGTGGATCACAACAACCCCTACCCTACGCTCCTTGGCATTGATTGGGCTACTGAAATGAATGAGGTAATCAACCTAAATAAGCGGAAGATGATTTTTGAAAAGAAATCGCTCCACATAATAGTACCCCTAGATCCTATTGAAGTATCATGTTGTACAGAACCAGTATATGATTATGAGAGTGATGACAATTTGGACTTTATATATAAGATAACAGCATGAGACCAAGATTGAGTGAGTCCAATGGTGGATGGACGAATTACAAGGGATCGCGAGAGTTCCTACACTTCAGACTCTAATGAATAATTAGAGCACTGGCAGAATCGATTACATGAAGTAACCACACTGAGTTGTAACATGATGACCTAGTCGCTACATTGTGTGTCGTTAGAGGTAAGAAATCTTCCCACTTATGATGGCTTGAATGATGTAGATATATTTTTGGATGCATTTGAGAGGGAGGTACCAGAGAAGCAGCACTTCCAGGCTTTGGACTGGGCACTGCACGTTATGCCCGCAAGGTGGTGGGGTACGCATAAGGGTAGCTTTGATGATTGGCGTGAGTCTAGGAGGATGATTGATCCAGGCAGATATTGGTGGACACTGGCAAAGTCCACTTGGACAGCCACCATTTTTTTTTAGCTTTTCAATTTCCTTAATTGTAGCACAGTTTACTATTTTTAGTAGTTTTTCAGGTCCTAAACTTCTGAAGCCATTTTGAGGCCCAAAACGGCGTTTTTTTGGAAACCTGAGAGCAGCATGGATCCATGGATCCATGCTGCTCTTCCAAAATTTATAGTTCTCAGATAGATCTTTCTAACGAGATATTGTGTGCATCCAACGGAGATCGTATGCCAAAGTTACAACCCTGGGAAGTTGATGTACCAATTCACCCAAACGGGGCCCACAGTTTGGCGTTTCATCTTCTAGGGTTAGGTTTTGGAATGTTTAGGGTTTTCCATTGTTTCTTAACAATAAATAAGCCTTTGAGCCTCATTGTAACATAGTTCAGAGGCATGTATCCGCCACATCTCTTCTCAGAGATAAGCTACCATCACCCTAGCTAGTTTATTTCCATTTTTGTTTGTAAGCATATTTCAGTATTTTACAATTATGAAATGAAGTATTATTTCCGTTGCATCTCTGTATTTATGGTTATCTCTGTAATTTGTTGTGTTCCTATTTAAACATATTGGTAAGAAAAGAACAACATCGCAAAGCCGAAAAAGGACACGGGAACATCTCCTTGCTCGGCACAGCATACCGATATGTCGTCAAGGTCGAGAAAAAGTTTAAGCAGAAGAAGCGAGACTTTGGATCTACAAATCTGAAGCAAGGGAAAGGTGCCACCAAACCACAAAAAAAGGACAAAGCTAAGGCAGGGCGGCCCAAGATAACCTGCCAAAGCTGCAAGCAAAGAACAACGTCGCGAAGCCGAAAAAGGACACTAGAAAATGGTGTGAGTTCCATAAGAGCTCCACTCACAATACAAGTGAGTGTTGGGCCAAGCAGTCATTGGTGGCCAAGCTAAGGGTTTTAGAATCATATGCATGTTTTGACTCTGAGTCAGAACCAGACAAGGGTAATGATAAAGGGAAGTAGATTATCGATGCGGAGCCCAACGCCACCATTGCCACCACGAAGATCTAGAAGGAGGAACCCAAAGACCCAGAGGAGGAGGAGTGTCTCTTCCACTCCCAGATGTGGGTAAAGGGCTCCCCACTACAGTTCATTTTCAATAGTTGGAGCAAAAAAACCTCATTTCAACAGAGGTCGTGAAGCGACTTGGCTTATCGACCACAACACATCCACAACTATACACCATTTGGTGGCTTCACCAAGGATGGGATCTTCGCGTAAGCCAGTAGTGTCGCCTTGCATACAACATCAAGCCCTTCACAAATGAGGTATTCTGTGATGTTTCTCCCCTTGATGTTTGTGATGTATTATTAGGATAACCATACTTTTGGAAGTGACATGCTGTGTATGAATCAAGGTCCCGTGCTGTTATTATTATTTTGAGAAATAAGTTGTACAGGATACCAAAGGTAGCACCAGCTACCACCATCTCTTTGGTTACTACAAAACAATGTAGTAAGCTCATTTCCAAAACCGGGAAATTTGTTTTCCTGATGATACACCCTCAAGGAAAGAAAAATAAGGTGGCCACAACCTCCACATAGGGCCCCTCGGCACGACAACTACAAATGGACAAGGTCATGGAGGAGTACGAGGACATATTCACCTCCCCTGCAAGGGTTTCTCTGCATTGTCAGGTGCGTCGCTGCCAAATGGACCAATCTTTCGACGCTTTGTTCTAGAGAATGATGAAATCAAGAGGAAGATTTAGGAGCTGTTGCAGAAAGGTCACATCTGTCCAAGTTCATTGCCTTGTGGGAGCTCGATTTTGTTGGTACAGAAGAAGGATGGGACTTGGAGACACTGTATTGACTATCGGGTAGTGAACAATATCATTGTCCATAATAGGTATCTGATCCCATGGATTGATGACCTCCTGGACCAAATGAAGGGGGGAAATATTTTAGCAAGATCGATTTAAATTCAAGATATCACTAGGTACCAATCAAACCCTCCGATGTGTGGAAGACTGCCTTCAAAGCCAAGGAGGGCCTTTTCAAATGATTGGTTATGCCTTTCGGATTGATGAATGCTCCTACAACCTTCATGAGGCTAATGGATGATGTCTTGCAACCATTCACCAACTCATTTGTAGTGGTATACCTAGATGACATCCTTATCTTAAGCCAGAGTTGGGAAGAGCACCTCCACCACATCCGGCAGGTTCTCCAAACACTGCATCAACACAAGTTATGTGCCAATTTGGAGAAATGCACTTTTGGCATGACCCGGGTTCAGTATCTGGGATACATTATTGATGAACGATGGGTGCATGTGGATCCAACCAAGATCCAATTCATTTGGGATTGGCCATATCCAACTACTTTGATAGAGATCCACAGCTTTCTAGGTCTTGCCAACTTCTACTGCAGGTTCGTGTTGGCATTTTCTCATATCACTTGGCCCTTGAGTCAAGTCACCAAGGGAGGTGTGAAAGCAAAATTATTTTGGTTTGAGTCTCAACAGAAGGCATTGATAGAGTTGAAAGATTTCCTCTGCTCGGCACCAGTGCTCGCATTACCAGAATTGCAACAACCATTTGAGGTCGAGACAAATGCCTCTGGTTATGCTATTGGGGCAATACTTACTCAACATGGGCATCCAGTGGCATATCACAGTGAGACACTTTCAAACACAGTCCGAAAGTATCCCACTTATGACAAAGAGATGTATTCCATTATGAAAGCATGCCGACAATGGAAGCAATACATTTTGGGGAAGGAAATGGTCATCCGCACAGACCACGACCCCTATAGTTCATACAGACCCAAGGAAAATTGCAGAATGATCACCATCAGAAGTGGTCCACATACCTACAAAAGTTCCATTTAAATATCAAGTATAAGAAGGGCAAAACCAATAATGTTGCAGATTGCCTCAGTCAACCATCGATCATGGTGTTAACCACCGTGGTCAACTCTTGTGGGCACAAGACTTATGATTGGCCACATCTCTACAAAATCGACCTAGAATTCAACCACACATACCAAACACTCTTGGAGGATCAGCATGTTCTCGATTTTCACCTCCAGGATGTTGTGTTATGCCACCTAGGTCACCTTTGTGTTCCTTTAAGAGAGCGTACCAAGATGATTTAGGAAGCACACTACTGTCGGGCTGCTGGAAATTTCAGGGTCGAGAAAACAGTGGAATTACTGCAGAAGTATTTCTATTGGCCAAATCTGCGACAGGATGTCGAGAAGTACATTAGATCATGCACTTCCTGCGCCATTGCCAAACTGACCATCAAAAGGAAAGGCCTCTATACCCCGCTGCCTACCCCTAGTCGACCTTGGGAATCCAACTCCATGGATTACATGTCAAGCCTTCCTTCTACTAAGCATGGAAATGACTGTAGTTTTTTGGCCATCAAAAGGTTCTCGAAGATGCCCATTATGGCGGCCTACAAGAAGAATATCACAGCAGAAGCCACTGCTAAACTCTTCTTTGAATGAGTTTGGGTACTCTTTGGGATCCCACAGTCTATCATCTTAGATTGGGATAATAGGTTCCTCAGTACATTTTGGTCCAGCCTCTAGTTGATGCTAGACACCAAACTCACTAAGTCCATATCCTTCCATCCTCAAACTGATGGCCAGACAGA
Source organism: Pinus taeda (assembly GCA_000404065.3). Classification (NCBI taxonomy): domain Eukaryota; kingdom Viridiplantae; phylum Streptophyta; class Pinopsida; order Pinales; family Pinaceae; genus Pinus; species Pinus taeda. Next base: position 27,776 of record APFE031680562.1, on the reverse strand, counting down.
AGATGTGAACAAGATGATTGTACACATTATTGCGCATGTACAACTCAAAGCATCCGCGCACATGGGATGAGAGCCTCCCCTATGTTCAGCATAGCTACAACTGAGCTCTCCACAGATTGACTGGCCACATCCCTTTTTAGGTGGGCTTGGGATTCCAACCACTATGTCCCATTGATGTGGCAATGCCATTTGCAGTTACTCATGCAGATTTGGCTCATGTCCAGTTCAAAATAGATAAGGCAAACAACTTCATTGAGCACATCCAACATATTCGCTAGAAAGTCCATGAAATTCTCGAGAAGTCAAATTCCAAGTACAAGCAACGACATGATCAACATTGCATGCCTCAAAAGTTTTAGGTGGGTGACAAAGTCTGGTTGCATTTGCAAAAGTAACGCCTTACCAGAGCCTATTGGAAACTTAGACCACTTTGATATGGTCCTTACACCATTACCAAGGCTGTGGGAGACAATGCGTTTGAGCGCAACATTCCCGCATTCCTTGGCCTGCACCCAGTGTTCAATGTGGACTGCCTTCGGCCATACTTTCCACCATTACTAGACACATCCGACATTGCAGAACAACTCACACTCATAGAGTTAAATCCAGATTACATGGAACAAGCTGCAACTGATTGGATCATGGACACACAGATCAAGCACACTCGCCAGCAGAATATCCAACTATATCTAATTTTCAAAGCATGCCAACTCCTTCACCAGGGCAAGTGGCTCACCAGGGACCAAGTTCAGCAGAAGTTTCCTCGTCACATGGAGGAACTCAACAGAATGGGGACCATTGCTTCCAAAGGGGGGAGGAGTGGTCTAGGTGGATATTGGTGGCCATCTACCAAGTCCACTTGGACCCCCACCATTTTTTCTTTCAACTTTTCAGTTTCCTTAATTGTAGCACAATTTACTATTTTTAGCAGTTTTTTGGGTCTTGAACTTCTGGAGCCGTTTTGAGGCTCTAAATGACATTTTCTTGGAAACCTGGGAGCAACATGGGTCCATGTACCTATGTTTGTCTTCCCAAAGTTGTAGTTCTCGAATAGATCTTTCTAACGAGATATTGTGCACATCAAACGGAGATCATATGCCAAAGTTACGACCCCGAGAAGTTGATGTACTAATTCACCCAAACAGGGTCCACAGTTTGGCGTTTCATCTTCTAGGGTTAGGTTTTTGGATGTTTAGGGTTTTCCATTGTTTCTAAATAATAAATAGGCCTTCGAGCCTCATTGTAACACAGTTCATAGGCATGTAGCCACCACATCTCTTCTTAGAGATAAGCTACCATCACCCTAGCTAGTTTATTTTCATTTCTGTTTGTAAGCATATTTTAGTATTTTACTGTGATGAAATGAAGTATTATTTCCACTGCATCTTTGTATTTATGGTCTGTAATTTGTTGCGTTCTTGTTTAAATCTAGATCAATGATGAGAGTACGCTTTGGGAAGCTGAAGGTGTGAATGATAGACAAATATGATGGGAAGGATGATCTGCGTGCACACTTGGCTAGATGGGCTCAGGCTTTTGGAGTGAAGCCCCAGCCAGAATGGGTACACTTGTTCTGTCACACCTTGGATGTCATCCCAATGAACTGGTACTTAGAAACAGAGCTCTTCCATGGTATAGGTGAATGGGATATCCTGCGCAAAGGATTCATAATGACATTTAGTTTTGTAGATGGGTTTAACTATATTGATGAAGTGCTACAAGAAGTGAAAGCAGTAATCTTCGGGATACCACAGGATCCATTAGATCTGATTCAACCCGATTAGACCACTTAGTTGAGCCATGCCTTGGAAAGCTATAATGTGATAGCTGAAGAAGAATATGAGGATCCGTGAAAGATTAACATCCCTGAAACAGAAAGTCACGGCGTGGTTGAGGGACTGCAGGGTTAGAATCCTGATATAACCGCTCCACTGAAAACGAAATAGGTAAATATTGGTATGGAGGCAAAGCCCAAATTCGCGAATATTGGAGATCACTGGGATGATGCAATGGTGGATAAGGTCGGTGAATTGCTCCGTGAATACCAGGATTTGTTCCCTACCAAGTTTACAGAGCTAAAAGAGATAATAGGAGACCTGGGCATTATGAAGATCACGTTAAAACCTGACTCAAAGCCGGTTAAGCAAAGACCTTACCACCTCAATCCAAAGTATAAGGAGAGGTCCACTTAGAGCTAGACAAGATTCTCACGAGAGGCATCATTAAGCTTGTAGAAGAACTTGGGTAAGCCAAATGGTGGTACAGGAAAAGAAGTAGAAGGATGAAATGGGGATATGCATAGATCTCAGGAAGTTGAATGACGCTTGCATACATGATCCTTTCCCGACTCCATTCACTGATGAAGTGTTGGGCAATGTAGGTGGTCAAGAAGCATATTGCTTCACTAATGGATTCTTTGGGTACCATTAGATCAAAATCGCGCCGGAGGATAGAAGCAAGACAAACTTCGCGACTGAGTGGGGATATTTTTAGTACATTGTAATGTCGTTCGCATTGAAGAATGCGCTTGCAATTTTTTCGTGCATAGTCATTGTTGCGTTCAAGGAATTTATTCATAATTTTCTGGAAGTGTACTTTGATGACTAAACTGTGTTTGGGCTGGTGAAACACCATGTCGCAAGTTTGTGTTTGATGCTAGATAACTGTCGAAGGTACCAGATTTTCGCTCAATCTGAAGAAGTGCCTGTTTTGTGTTCCTTTTGGGACTCTGTTGGGTCATGTGGTTTGTTGACAGGGACTAATGGTAGATCTTGTGAAGATCGTGGTGATACTTAACTTGGAAGCACCGAGGAGTGTGAAATAGTTGCACACAACCTTAGGACATATTTGGTATTACATGAAGTTTATCAAGGGCTATGCCCAGATCACAGTGCCTATGGAGAAGTTGTTGAAAAAGCATGTCACATTCTGTTGGAATGATGACTATAAGAAAATTTTGGATGTATTCAAAGAAAATATGGTCACTGCACTGATTTTAGTCTTCCCAGATTGGAAGGAGTTTCAAGTACATGTCGACGCGTCATGTATAGCGCTGGGAATAGTGCTGACATAGGCGGCGAAGGAGAATTGGACCATACGATAGTGTTCGCAAGAAGAAGGTTATCTGTAGAAATTTTGAATAATATGACACTTATTCACAGAGATTATCCTGATTATACACTATTTGTGGAATCATGCATAATACATAACCTCCTCTACATTGATCATCAATTTTGTAGTATTAAGAAACAATCGCATGTGCACATTGAAGCATCAATCACACATATCAACACTATATATCATGGGGAAAGCATACAGCTGAAAACCCCTCAACTATATGTATATTATATTGATTGAGAACATGTAACAATACATAGTACAATACTCCTCACAAGTACTCAGTACAATCTCCACCTGTTACACACAAACTAGCTTAGATTTGAATAAATCACTGGCTCAAATCTCCTCCGCTTCTTGCCTGCCTCCACTGCGCAATCCTTCATGAGAATGGATGAGAATGGCTGATCCAAACTCATATTTCCCTTGTGTAACACTACGCAATCCTCATTGGCAATCTCAATCCACTGATTGTGCAAATCACATGCACAGTTATAGTCACAACTGACAGTTGTCTTGCCCTTCCACTCATCTCTAACACTTGTCTCCCCTGAACTGTCCATGCACTGATTTAACTGATGTATTCCTCAGTTGATTCATGAGCTAATAATTAGTGAATTAATTAATAACTAATTCAAATCACTCATCACTAGTGTATTTTTAGTTAGACTAAATACAACTAGTTCAACTAAGTCAAACTGAACACAACTCCATCAACTCCTCATTCAACTCCACCAAACTCAATCACTTGAGTTCTAACTGAAGTCCTTCATGCAATAGCTTAAGTAACCCATAAGAAAAGTGTATTTCCTTCTAGCAATTGCATGTGCCACATCTATAGCTCGAACTGAAGTGCTCCAAGAGAATAAGATAATGTTTATAGTCCAAATATTATTAAGAGCTAATAATATTCGACTGTTCTATTTTTAGCTTGGCAGTCTAAAAATACACTCCACCCATATGTCTAAAAATAGAGGTCCATCTATTTTTACCAACTTGACCAACCATCCACAAATAGCATCCTCCAACTCATAGACCATGATCCATATGTCTAAAATAGACTTTGCACTGAAAATAGCGTGTGGGCCCACTTAGTGAAGGTGACTTATTTTCACTAAGCTCCATCATCTTGATGCATTTTCAATGCTCCCTCTCAACAAGATATGGATTATCTGCAACCCCTATCCTATCTCTGTGGTATTCGAATTTGCTCCTAGTGAGCGCCTTTGTCAAGATATCAGCATCTTGATCCTCCGTGGGAATATATGAAAGTAACATGATTCTCCACTGCACACAATCTCTAATATGATGGTACCTGATGTCAATGTGCTCCATTGGGCTCCCTGCCCAATTTGCATCCTCCTGTCCGTACCAAGATCCATATCTCGATGTGCCTCTCTTGAGCCTGCACACATGTGACTCCACCAACTGTCGATAAACAGTGGCATCCACTACCTTCGCTGAAGTAGCATCCTCCTTCCTCCAACCTCCAGGAAGGAAAGCAGTCTTCACATCCATCTGATGGATATGCCACCCCATCTCCATCACTTTGTAGATCCATCTCTAACCAACCGCTAATTTTCCCTCCAGTCTTGGGACAATCTCCCATGCACTGTTTCTGACAATCGAATCATACTCTTCCACCATGGCACCTACCCATGCAGGATCCTCCACAACTTCCTCGAAAGAGGATGGCTCAATCACGACACATTAGCTCACAAGAGCCATGTATCTAGTGTACCGATCGTTCTGTTATTTTGCTCAGCAACCCCGTTCTCCTGTGGGTTATGGGGAGCTATGAGCTCTCTTCGAATCGCTTCTACGTTGCAGAAGTCCTTGAACTCGCCAAAGATGAATTCACCACCATTGTCGCTCCTAAGAGCCTTCACCTTCTTCCTCGATTCCTTCTCGACCAGTGCTTTGAACTCACAGAACTTTGAGTATGTTTCACTCTTCTTCTGCATGAAGAAGATCGAACACTTTCTAGAGAAATCATCAATAATGATCACATAGTACCTGTGCGCTGCTTTCAAAGCTACTGAGAAAGGTCCACACATGTCTGTGTGAATTCTCTCAAGGATCATCGTGGTGCGACTATCCTTCTCATGAAAGGTGGATTTCGCAAACTTTCCCAAGGTACACCCCTTGCACTGATCTAACTGTGCAAGAGTGCCTTTAGGAAGCCCAGTAGAAATCTATTGCAGTATCTTCAAGGCTCCATGGTGAAGGTGGCCCAATCTCTGGTGCCACAGCTCGCCATCATCTCGGCTCACCACTCCTTCTGCCTTGCATGCCATTGTTGCACAGCCATCTACATGCAATTAATAAAGGTTCTTGACTCGAACCCCTATCTTCTAAGTTTCTCCAGTTGTCTTACTGTGCAGGAAAGTATTTCCCTCGGTGAAAACAACATCATATCCCTTGTCTTCTAGCATCACCATAGAGATAAGATTCTTCTTCAGTCCTGGAACATGCATCACTTCCTTCAATATGAAGGGTTTACCAAGCTCCCTCTCAAAGGAAATGGTATTGATACCGATCGCACTGTATCTACCATCATCGCCCACCTTGATGTGCACTCCAAGATCTTTCTCATCCAGATCAGAAAATAAATCTCGATCTCCTATCATGTGAAAAGACGCACCACTATCCAAGAACCATACCGATCCCATCACACTTGATACCAAGCATGCGATTAGCAAAAAATCTAGCTCAAAATGCGAGGCTAAGGCCTCTCCCACTGCAGATCTAGCAGCTTGCTTATTTTTCTTCTTCTGCAGACAATTTGTGGCATAGTGTCCGTGTTGGTGACAGTGAAAGCACTTCACCTTGAACATGTCCTTTTTCTTGCCTTTCGCATCAGAATGAGAAGCTTTCTTGTTCTTCCCCTTCTTTGCTTTGGCAGCCAAAGTGAAATTTTCTTCATTAGATGCCTTTGATGAAGATTTGTCCCTGGTATTCTGCATGATCTCGTCTTGCACAAGATCCGAGCAAAGTCTCTCCCATCCTAGAAATTTCTCCCAACCATTGACAGAGTCCTCATAGGAATGCCAACTCTTCGGAAGACCAAGGAGAGCCAGTCTCACCAAGTCCTCATCATTGACAGTCACCCCCACACTTCCCAGCTCATCCTAGCATTGGGTGAACTTCGTGAGATACTTGGGCATACTGTCGCCTTTCTCACACTTTATGTTTCTGAGTTTATCCTTGAGTGCCAACTTCCTCTGGTTGCTCTTGCTTTGGAATAGATATATCAATGTTTTCCACATCATGTATGGAGAAGCCTTTCCATGGAGGCTGGACACAATGTGATCCCTCACGCCCTCCAACATAATCCTTTAACACTTTGCTATCTTCTTTTTCCAATCCCCAACTTGAGTAGCATCAGTAGGTTTTGGGACATCCGCATCTATGAACTCCTTCAACCAATTATCATCTAACATCACCTCCATCCTTCCTTCCATGCAATATAGTTCGAGCTTCCCTCAAGGGCATACTCCTATCACAATCCGTTGAAAGGCATTTCAACTTTGACACCAAGAAAATACTACTGCAAATTCGAATTCCACCAGCTCAAAACTCAACCGCTTCTGATCTAAAATTCGTGAGAACAAAGTATTTCTTGTACATAGATCGACTGTATGGGCATTCATTGGATATCTCACCTTCCAAAAGAAGGATGAATCTAGAAGCTACCTGGCCCGATTACAAACTCTACTTGAAGAAATAAAATTTAAACACTTTCTGAATAATAGATCTGATGATCAATCCTCGCTTTGGTATCTTGTAGAACTTTTTCTACAAATCAACCAGCTCTAATACCATGTAGAAAATTCATGAATAATATGACACTTATTTACAGAGATTATTCCAATTATACACTAATTGTGGAATACCTGCATAATACATAACCTCCTCTACGTTGATCATCAATTTAGCAATATTAAGAAACATTCACATGCACACATTGAAGCATCAATCACACATATCAACACAGTATATAACGGGGAAAGCATACAGCTAAAAATCCCCAACTATCTGTATATTATATTGATTGAGAGCATGTAACAATACATAGTACAATAGTCCTCGCAAGTACTCAGTACTATCTCCACTTGTTACACACAAACTAGCTTAGATTTGAATCAATCACAGACTCAAATCTCCTCCGTTGCTTGTCTGCCTCCACTGCGCAATCCTGCATGAGAATAGATGAGAATGGCTGATCCAAACTCATATTTCCCTTGGCTGTACCATGCAATTCTCTTTGGCAATACTCAATCCATTGATTGTGCAAATCACATGCACAACTATAGTCACAACTGATAGCTGTCTTACCCTTTCACTCATCTCTAACACTTGTCTCCACTAAACTGTCCATGCATTGAGTTAACTGATGTATTCCTCAGTTGTTTCATGAGTTAATAATTAGTGAATTAATTAATAACTAATTCACATCACTCATCATTAGTGTATTTGTCAATTAGACTAACTACAACTAGTTCAAATAAGTCAAACTCACACAACTCCATCAACTCCTCATTCAACTCCACAGAACTCAATCATTGAAGTTCTAACTGAATTCCTTCATGCAATAGCTCAACTAACCCATTAGAAAAGTGTATTTCCTTCTAGCAGTTGCATGTGCCACATCTGTAGCTCGAACTGAAGTGCTCCAAGAGAATAAGATAATGTTTATAGTCCAAATACTATTAAGAGCTAATAATATTCGACTATTCTATTTTTAGCTTGGCATTCTAAAAATAGACTCGACCCATATGTGTAAAAATAGAGGTCCATCTATTTTTACCAACTTGACCAATCATCCACAAATAACATCCTGCAACTCATAGACCATGATCCATATGTCTAAAAATAGACATAGTCTAAAAATAGACTTTGCGCCAAAAATAGCCTGCGGGCCCACTTAGTGAAGGCGACTTCTTTTCACTAAGCTCCATCATCTTGTTGCATTTTCAACACATGTTGCACATGGTATTCTAAATTGTCTTAAGAGATGATGGTCATCAAGTGTTTGAAAAAATGCCTCAATGGTTGTATATTGTATGCTTGCAAATTGTTTTTCGTAATGATTCAATGGTTGTAGCTATGTACATTTATGAATTGTCTGTAAAAAAATGCCGAAGTGAAATTAGGATTTGTACCCAAGTTGTTTTTGGAATGTCTCAATGAATATGCATGCTAATCCCATTGAGTTAAAATTCATGATGATAAAGTGAAATTGGGTAAGTGAATTGTTGTAGTGTGATCTTACATATGAAATTATAAATATTGGATACCACTCCTATACAATATTAATTCTCCTTCTTAAGTAAAGAATTCCTAAGCTTGTTATTTAAAATAAAATCAAATTATTCACAATAGAAGTAACAATTAGCTTGTTGGAAATTGTGGCCCGTAAAGTTTAATATTTATTCATCCCACTAAAGACTCTTTATTTTAAATATGCTTTTTGAGCTTGAGAATGAACTTCTGGTTGTCGTTTGGTAGTTTGGCTTTGGGTTTTGAGTGAGAAATTTTATTTAGGATTGTCTTGGGATTTGGAAACAAAAAACTAAAAAAAACATACATCCCATTTTGAGATTAGTGTTCAATATTTATCTATAATACTAATGGTTGGTAAGTTGGGACCTTACAAGCATGATGATGAAGGGTGACCCCCACTTACACCCACAGTATGCATGTAAAAATGCATAAACACATTTTCTCAGGTATTTTAACTCACCATTGAGCTAAAATCTTCAACCATCAACAGTTAAGGCCCCCTTATTAAACTCAACGGAATTATTCATTACAATAGCCCAATTTTTCATTTACTTCTATCAGGACTCATTGCACCCCGCTTAAACCTTCATTAACCCTTTATTGACCTTTAAGCTACATATATATAACCAAACCCCTCTTTAAACCTTGGTTATCTTCGAGGTACCAGATAAAACCTTTATTGGTGCTATTCCTCTATCCTAATTCCTTTATAAAAGAAACCCAATAAAACATACCTTTTCCACTTTTATATGGTCCTTTGCACATTACCTGAGGATTACCTTTATTGCTTATTGCAATCAGGGTTTCTTAGTGGTCACACTACAGACTCCTTTGAATCCTCGACATGCAATAATCTTAACCTTATGGAACTCAAATTATTATTCCCACAACTAAAAATCTCTTGCGTCTGCGATTTCCATATACCTTATCCCATTTTCCTCCAATCTGTGCATTACACAGAAAATCTCCACATTACATATAAAACACATGGAAACCCACTCAAAAACTTAAGTATAGAACTCAAACAGGATTGAGTCTGCCTTTATAAAATTTTGAGTCCACACTCCACTTCAGTCTCCTTCACTACGCTATATACTCTCTGATCTCCGATCATGCCTAATGCTTAAGTCGGACTTCAAAAGGATTACTCCCACATCTATAGGTCATTGGAACCACACATGAAACCCTTCCTCTATACTCCACTATCCTTCATTATCCCCGATCTCCAATCGAACAAAGTTGTGCATGAATCCTCCACCGTTCTATCAACACTTTTGATTTGACGACTATTAGTGATTTTAGGTGGAAAAATATAATGAAGGAAACCCACCTGATAAAGCAGTTTCCTCTCTCTACCTTGTGCTACATGTCGACCGAAGAGTGGGATCAGGTGACTCCCCTCTATTCCCACTTACCACTTTTGATTCACTCGAAATACCACTTTGTGCATAAATCCACCTTTCTTCATCAAAATTTACCGATGCGATGTTAATTCTGGTCATCGATCTTAAAGATCCAATGGCTACTATGCAACAATACCTCACTTCTATGTTCTTCCCTTTACTTGTGTTTTAACGCCACTTCTTCAAGGTTTTCTCTGTGGTTTCAGGTTTCTTCACAACTTCTCGTCCTTCCACCATTCTACTGCACACTCACTCCTGAGCCTGCCTTCTGTGAATTCTGACATCGTAGTCTCTTTAGAGCTTCAATCTGATCATTCTATTGGATTTAGAGACCCACTATGATTCCTCTAAATCATTCTATTCCTCTATGTATTTCTTTAGAAATCTACCTACAACCTCTGTTACAAAACCTATGAATTCACACACAAATCAATCACTAAATACTTGCTTCACACACTTACACAATTCCAGGATAAACCATTATATAAGAAAGTATAAACAATTGATTACATATCGAGATCCTCTATCTCACAGGCTCCATCTTCAATATCAGTGGCCTCTTCCTCTTGCCCATAGGCTTACAATTAAACTTATCTCACCGATCTAACCTATCTAACTATGCCTTTTAGGCTTACATTTATACATAGGACTCTATAACAAATTTCCTAGTTTAGATCCTTAATCTACTGAACTAACTCCTAAATGTCCTCTCTAGTTCCTCGAATCATGAAACACCCTTAAGAGTTATAATTGACTTCTAACTCTCTTGTCATTATTAACCACTCATGTTCTCCTTAACTCGAGAGCATTTATAACATCCTCACAACATCTAATTAATTCCCATCCTACTCACTCAAAATCCTAAATATTACATTAATTCGTCACTCAGGAATCCAACTTCCTTAAAACACATGACCCCTATGTCTAGTAAAATACAATGACATTCTCTTGGCTTGAATGCTCCTGCATAAGACTCCCAAAGTAGAAACAATTCATGATCTCCTCATCATGTGTTTTCATGTATTGATAAAAACCTCTAGGGTCCCAAACTTTAGTTTGTAGCTACCCAAATGTCTTGCTCCTTTCCTGCTACTATATTTATGTTGTCTTCTGCTTCATCTTCCTCTCCTTGTCAATTAGGTTCAAGTTTTGATTGATCATCCTTCTTGCTACTAGCATTTTCCTCCATATGGACTGCTTCATCATTAACTGTGATAACTCTTCAATCTCCATCTCTAGCATATCTTTGGGCTGGTCGATATTCTACCATTCACTGTTACCTCTTTCTCTTTGCTTCAGGTTCTTGCTGTTGTCCACTAACTGTTCAAATTGTTGTTGGTTATTCTCACATTGTAGTTTCTGGTTTACTTTTTCTTCTACTTTTGCACTTGCTCCAACTTTTTATGCCCTAGATATTGTTGTAGTTACTGCTCTAGGTACCACTGTAGACATTGCTTCCACCCAACTTCCTAAATATCTTTCAGGATATCTCCCTCTGAAACATCTAATTTCTACATTGAATTCTTACTTTCTAGCATTCTCTCCAGCAATTGAGCATCTTTGTTCCATGGATTAAATTCATCCATAGAATCCTCGTCTTTCATCTTTGTTTTGCTACTCATTTGTGCCAAATTTTCTCCAGCATCTGCAGCTAAACTTGCATTCACAAAATATTTGTGAAAATAAAAAACATAAGGCTTCAGTGCCTGATTTTCCTTTCGAAATGATTCAGTTTGCTGCTCTGTTTCTTTCTCCTCTGTCAGCACATCAATATGTTGTTTTGAATTCTCAAAAGAATTCATGATACTATGAATTAGCCTCTCCTCCACATCATCTGTTTCAATGATGCCTCCCTTCTTTTGTTCATAGTAGTGAACTTATTCTTCCTTAGCCTACTGTTGGTTAACTCTTCTTTGAAATTGTTTGATTCTTACTGCCTCCCTTTCATCGTTACCCTCTTGTTCTTTAAGAACCTCCATGTCATCTTCAAACAATCTTTGTCCTTCCCCAATGACATTCATTGGATAATTTCTTTGGGACAACATATCTTCGGTTTTCATTGGAATAAGACTACCATCTTTCTCCTCTATGACAGTTCTAACATTTTGTTGCTTATTCCGAGGTGACTCTTTTATCTCCTTCTGGTTCTGATACCTCACCATCTCAGTCTTGATCTGAATAGATTTTAGATTATGCTCCTTCTCTCTAACAAACTTTAAAGTTTGTTAATCCTCCTATGATGTACCTGCAATCATAGGCAAATTATTAATTTTAAAATCATAAGACCTGGCCATCTTACTCGACTCTTTAGTCATCACATTTCCTTGCTACTCTAAGTCTTCTACGTGACTCAACTCCTCAGGCTCAACTTCATCTCCTTCCTTCACAGGGAATGGTTCTTGTCTTGTAAGAGCTCCAATTATTAATTTTTCAATGACTTCTTTATGTTGTAACAACTCACTAATTTCCTCCTTTGAGAGGTCTTCTTCATCATACTTTGTTTCTCTAGAGTACCTTTTATCCCCTAAAACACATTGCTCCTCATACTTCAGTTCAAGAGCTCTATTCAGCTTCACTTCAGAGTATTCATCTTTTCTAAGATACTCCTCCATGTTTTCGACAGCTCCACAAGCCTATCTATCCTCTCTTATGCATCCTACAAGCACACCAAAACTATTAGGTTCAACAACTCAAGGCTTGATGGCCTTATACATCAACTCTTCATCTTCAGTCAGCATATCCTCATGCTATTCTGAATTATCCCAATAGTCCATGAGATCTTTACTTGATCTCCATTCTTTATCTTCAGTGTAGTCTTCACTTTCTCCTAGAATTTCTCCCTATTCTGCTTCACAAATGGACTCTTCCACTTCCAACTCAACTTCCTTGAGTTTTTCCCTCAGCCACTTTACTTGCTTTTGTTGTAGCCTTCTCTGCATCTCGTGCCAGTCCAGTGGCTTCTTCCTTCACACCCAACCTTGTCTCTGGTTTTATTCTAGTAACATTCTTAACACATCAAGTTCTTTTCTTATCTCATCCAACTCTTTGTCAATCTCCTCTTGACTCAGTCTCTTGCCATCTTCTTTGGCATTCTTCTTCTCATATCTTCCTCTGTGGCTTCTCTCTGAACCTCTGCTATGAATATCAGTAGTCATCTTCTTCTACTCTTCCTTCATGAGCTCCTCACTCATTTGCAACAAGCCTCTGCAATAGCTAGTCCTCCTCATTGCAACCTTACCTCACTAAGATCTCCTCACTTAGTCTTTTGGTAAGCACAGGTCCTCTGTCTAGAACATCCTCTTGAGCAAAACCTTTGCTCCTTCTAAGCTTTTGTAATCTCTCACTCTCTCTTGAGAACACTTCACCTATCCTCTTTTTCCAACCTCTTGTTGGATTCTTCAGGCTCACTGCCACTTCTCCTTGAGAGTGTTTTCCTTACTCTTCCTTCAAGAACACATCTATTTCTCCTCTCAGAGCTTCTCTTATGTCCTCTGTTGAGATCCTTTATCTACAACCACAATCTTCAATTTCAATGTGAAACAAAACACGTTATCTTACCTCCAAGATCTATGTATGATCTTGTTCTCCCATTCTTCTGCACTTTGAATGGATTGTCCTCTGTTTGGTCTCCAAGTCCTCTTTCCTTCAGAACTTGTACTAATAAATCTTACTCTGACTTTTCTTCAAGGAATCCTTTGTTCCTATCTACTCGAAGCCTTTGTTGGAATTGTTACAATCTCGCAAGAACTTCAAAAGTTTCCCTTACAATCTTTTGCTGTAGTCTCTATCATTCATTCACTTAACTTATGCACATTACCTTCATCTGTGTGCAAACTCCTTTTCATAGAAAATCTTTCCCTTCTTTGATTGCAATTCTGCTCTAATACCAAATGATGTAAGGTCACCCCCACTTACACCCATAGTATGTATGTAAAAATGCATAAACACATTTGCCTAGGTATTTTAAATCACCATTGAGTCAAAATATTCCACCACAAATGGTTAAGGCCCCCTTATTGAACTCAATGGAATCATTCATAAAAATAGCCCAGTTTTTCATTTACTTCAATCAGAACTCATTCCACCCTACTTAAACCTTCATTAACCCTTTATTAACCTTTAAACCGCTTATATAAAACCAAACCCCTATTTAAAGCTTTGTTATCTTGGAGGTACCACATAAAACCTTTGTCGATGCTATTCCTATATCGTAATTCCTTTATCAAAGAAACCCAATAAAATATACCTTTTCTACTTTTATATGGTCCTTTGTACATTACCCGAGGATTCCTTTATCGCTTATCAAAATCGGGGTTTCTTAGTGGTCACACTCCACAATCCTTCACATCATCGATATGTGATAATCTTAACCCTTCATAACTCAAATTATTAGTCTTACAACTAGAAATCTCTCAGATCTGCCTTTTCCATATGCCTTATCACATTTTCCTACAATCTCCACATTACATAGAAAAAAAACAGAAACCCGCTCAAAAACTTAAGGTCGGAACTCAAATAAGATTGGGTCCACCTCTATAAAATTTTGGGTCCGTGCTCTGCTTCAGTCTCTTTTGCTACGCTTTGCCTTCTCCGATTGCCGATCACGCTTAATGCTTAAGCTAGACTTCAAAAGGATAACTCCCACATCTATAGATCATCGGGTCCACACATCAAACCGTTGCTCTATACTCCATTTTCCTTCATTATCCATGATCTCTGATCGAACAAACTTGCACGTGAATCCTCCATCATTCCATCAACACATTTGATGCGACAACTATCAGTGATTTTGGGTGGACAAATAGCATGGAGGAAACCCACCTAATAAAGAAGTTTCCTCTCTCCACCTTGTGCTACATGTCGACCGAAGAGTGGGATCAGGTGACTCCGCTCTATTCCCACTTACCACTTTTGCTTTGACTGAAATACAACTTTGTGCATAAATCCGCCTTTCTTTGTCAAAGTTCGCCAATGCGATGTTAATCCTGGTTGTTGATCTTAAAGATTCAACAACTATTGTGCAACTATACCTCACTTCTATGCTCTTCTATTTACTTGTGTTTTAATGCCACTTCTTCAAGTTTTTCTCTGTGGTTTCGGGTTTCTTCATAGGTTCTCGGCCTTCCACCATTCTACTGAGCACTCTCTCGTGAGCTTTCCTTCTATGAATTCTCACATCGTAGTCTCTTCAGAGCTTCACTCTGATCATTCTGTTGGATTCAAAGACCCACTATGATTCCTCTGAATCATTCTCCTCCTTTGTGTATTTCTTTAGATTTCTACCTACAACCTCTATTACAGAACCTACTAATTCACACATAAATCAATCATTAAATACTCGATTCACACACTTACACAGTTCGGGGATAAACCTCTATATAAACAAGTATAAAAAACTGATTACATATCAAGACCCTATGTTTCATAGGCCCGATCTTCAATATCAGTGGCCTCTTCCTCTTGCCCGTAGGCTTATAATTATACTTATCTCACCGATCTAACCTATCTAACTATGCCTTTTAGGCTTACATTTATACAGAAGACTCTATAACCATTTCCTGGTTTAGATCCTTAATCTACTAAACTGACTCCTAAATGTCCTCTCTAGTTCCTCGAATCATGAAACACCCTTAAGAGTTATAATTGACCTCTAACTCTCTTGTCATTATTAACCACTCATTTTCTCCTTAATTCGAGAGAATTTACAACATCCTCATAACATCTAATTAATTCTCATCCTACTCACTCAAAAGCCTAAATATTATATTAATTCATCACTTAGGAATCCAACTTCCATAAAACACATGATCCCCCCTATTTCTACTAAAATACAATGATTTTCTCTTGGGTTGAATGCTCCTACATCACATGAACCCTTACAACCTTATTGTTATCAAATATAATTTCAAGTAATAACCTAAAACATGATTCTGGAGCTTTTGTAACTGGTTGTCAAGATTTTGTTTTGATATATCCCATCTAAGAAATTTTTGAGTCAAAACTTTATGATTGAACTCCAAATCCTAAAACATCTTACATCTTCTCAAATGACCGTTATCCTTAAGTTTCACTAGTACAAAAGGGGCCAAAATATGATGGTTATTAGTTGGTATTCCACTTATTTGCAATGGTCATCCAACACATTGGTGCCTATCAAAACATTGTTTGAATTCTACCATATAATCGATATTTTTCTTACCATTGGATAATTGATGGAACAAATTTTGATTATACGACACATAAAATGGTCTAAATTATCATTAAAAACTAACGATTATAAGTTGGTTTTGCATTGCAAGAAAGGGTTGGATATCCAATGAAAAGAACGTTTAATATCCAACAAGTCGCACACCAGTCCGTAGTTGGATATTTGACACATAGGTAATTTTGTCTAATGGAAGAAACCAACATTAAGTAGTTAGGTAATTGTTGGCATAAGTAAATTCTATTATAGATGTGATGTCTCTATGATTCTTTCAAGCGGACAATGAAGTGTCGTATATGTGACGAATATTCAGTACATAGGTTGATTTGTCCAATGGAACAAACTCACATTAAGGTATTTGGTAACTGATGAAATAAGTAAATTCTATGATAGAGGTGTTATCATTTTGATGCTTTCAAGCGGATGGTGAAGTTTCATATATGCGATAGATATTTGACACATAGGTCACTTTTTTCGATAGAACAAATCGACATTGAGGCATTGGGTAATCAATTATGTAAGTATATTTTGAGAAAGAAGTGGTGTCACTCTGATGCTTTTAAGCCATTGGTAAAGTTTTAGATATGTGATAGGTAGGAGTTCGGTCTGATAGGAGTGTTAAGGTAATGATGCTTCCATCCATCAATTTGGTCATCGAGTATCCAACAAGTAGTTTGGCCAGTTGTATTTGAAAATTCGACGACCTATATTCATCAAATATTCAACAAATATTCGACAAAGATATGTTTTATCTATATATATATATTATATATATATATTAATATAATATATATATATATATATATATCTGTGTGTGTGTGTGTGTGTGTGTGTGTGTAT
The DNA here is from genome assembly GCA_000404065.3 of Pinus taeda. Taxonomy (NCBI): domain Eukaryota; kingdom Viridiplantae; phylum Streptophyta; class Pinopsida; order Pinales; family Pinaceae; genus Pinus; species Pinus taeda. The sequence continues at coordinate 10,925 of APFE031680562.1, read as the reverse complement.
AAAATAGACAATACCTAATCCCATTGTTGGCCTTGTGGCTTAGGACTATCCTATTTCTACTCAACCATTGAAAAAAAAGGATCAGGCTCAAAGCCTAAGTTAAGAGTTTGGGAAGGGAGATAAGTTGTAGCAAGGCTCCTCCACAAACCCATAGAAGGTGATAGATTAAACCATCCATCCTAAACATGTGATCTACCTAAACAACAATACAAGAGCATACATATTATATATTCTATTTTATATAGTTCTTGATATATTATCTATAGTTATTTATATCTTATCGATATTGTATTCTTGAATCCTGAGTAGCATGTATTCAATCAATTACATAGTACTCTTCACACATAGTGGGGTAGGGTCAAGCCTTACACACTCATCCTAACATTTGATCACTTATTTGGTCAGTAAGGGGCAACAACATAGACATCTCACACAGAAACAACACTCTACACCTCACTTGTAATCCAGAGGGCACACAACATAGATCTCATTCATAACACCAATACCACTTAGACATTGAACACACTCAAGGCCAACATCAATACCATAGCTCTACATCAAGTGCACAATTTTCTAGCTCTTACTATCTAATCATACTTTTCTTTGTATTATTGATCAACTAGAGTTGAAACTAGAGGATATTGTGTCTTCTAGAGATGGTTATCAACAACAATTATAAGAGAGTACTTTTTATGATGGAGAGATACTCCAGAACTGGATAATGCATAACAACTCTTTTTCCATAAAAACCCATGTATATAAACCTAGTTATGTAAATTATTTTTTTATGAAAATAAATTGATGACTAGCCTGAATGGAGGGACATACGAATCCAAAGTTATAAGAGGGAAAGCATGTGGTGGGTTGTTGGATGGACATTAAATTCTTACTGAATATTGGTTGGTTTCCCTATGGAATGTTTTGAGTAGGCCCATACAAACCACCCTTAACTTTCATAGCTATCTTCCTAATGAAGTATTGGCCTACACTAACAAGCATTGAATTGAGTGGGAAGCCTAAGTGCAGGATGGCATTATACTACCCACTCTCATTATTAAATGTGGACCAGGAGAAAGAAGGAAGTGGAAATAAAAGTCCTCGAGCGTGGAGGAATAAGGATTGAGAAATTTTAATCTTCTCGCATTGTGGAGAGGAGAATGGTAAAAGTGTCCTAAGAAGGCATAGAGAAATTAGTGCATAAAGTTTATTGTGCAAAGAGCACTTAGATGAATTGAGTAAGAGCGCAACTATTTAGAATCATTCATCACATCATGAAGTGGTCAATGATCTGGGGTGAGTACCCCATAGCATGAATTAGCATGTGCAACAAGTGGGTGTGGTTAGTTAAAGCCACACCCCAACCAACACTTAAGTGAATGGTTATCTATATTGCATGGAGGAGATGTTTATCAGCCAAATAATTTTGTTGAGTCAAATTGCATGGGTGTCATGTGTCATAAGAACTTGGTGGATCACATAAACTTGCACAATTGGTTCATGGTGAAGAAGGACGCATACTGTCTTGTAGCAAATTAAACTTTATGGTGGGTATAGTTTTCTATTTTTTTGGGGAAAGTCAAAGGATGTGGGTTTTTTTTGTCACTAATGAGGTGGAAAATCCATATAGGATTAACCCAACTATAGTGTGACATGGAAAAATAAATGTTTATTGACATGTCACTAGCGATGTCATATTTTGGATAGGATTAGGTGTCATGGCATGCTGTCATGGTGTGTTGATGTGCCATGCTAACAAAGAATTCAAATTTTGATAGATTTGACTATTTGATGAATGAAATATAATTGAAATACTTGTTGGGATAAGGTCTCCGGGGTCAATTTTGGTGTTATTTGAACCTATTTTTATAAAATTTTAGTAAAGAATGTAACATCGCTATGAAATAAGGATGTGGAGCACACATCTATGTAGGAGTCAAAGGGGATTTAACCCATTCTTTGGGTAAGTAATAGGTCGATTTTGGGACTCACCCATAGGCCTCAGGCCATGCTATTATATTGGAAATTCTATATATATTTGAGTCATAATGAGTCTAAGGAACAAGTCAAGATAGAGATTGTTTTGGGAAAGTGCTAAGGCAAGAGAACTTTGTTCATGTACTTAGGCAAAAGGGGAAGGCTCCTATAGCTGAGTGCATAAAAGACCTTGGTAAGTTCGTAGCTAAGTGCGTGGACCCCTGCAATTGAGTGCGCAGAGTGGACAAGTCTGTAAATTAAAATGCTAAACTTAATAAAGACTAATTTTGGGAGAACTACCTTTCCTTTAAGTATTATTCTTATTTCTGTTCAAGTTATGCTTTATCGCTCGATGATATGTTTATGTGGAATAATGTGTAATTGTTGCATGAACCTACTGAATCTTTGATATTTATGCTTGAAATAAGAAAGTACCTATTATCATGAAGTTAAATGTTGAATTTGTTATCATTTTTGATAAATTGGATAGATTTGCGTGAGGGCAGATCTAGGGTTACTATTCAATGCATGAAAGTGGATAGGTCGCTCACTTTAGGCCTATAAACTCTCATCACAAACCTTCACAAAGGTCTAGAAGGAATTTCCTTAGAGTTACAGTAGTGGTTCATAGAAGGATATAGATTTATGTGAAGGAAGATCTAAGCTACTAGGGCTTAAGATCACTTATCACACTGTCTCTAAATGAAAAAATCTTGATTCTAGAATCCCCCAATACTACTTTGGGTGAGACTGTAGCATGCGCTATGCAGGTTGTTGCTGAAAGGCTAGTAGTTAGGGTTTTGTTGGTTGGTGCGAACAACTCTGAACCTGGGATAGGCCCCCTTAAGCCAAAAAATGGTTATGTTGTTGGGACCAGGATCTATCTAAGAGATGCATGATAAATGGTTTCCTACGAAGAAAGAGATTGGAAAGCGGATTGATCAAAACATGCACACATTCGTGACTCAAGAGAATAGGAGCCACACATTATCCAAGGTGTAGTCAATGTAGAGTTTTTTGTACACAAACGAAACCGATGCGTTTTTTTGTTTCTCCATGATGAACTCTATGAGTGGTTAGCTAAATTTGCTAATAGTTAAGGGACATGGAGACTTCACGGTCTTGTAGTTTGGACTCTTGAACTGGTGTGACATATGGAGGCATCAGAAAGAAATATCACATGCGTTGTGGATCATTTGATTGATTAAACACTGGGAAGTTCTGTGACTTATTTCACGATCGATAGAAATATCACCTATAGCGAAGCGGAATGAAGGCTCTTTAAGGACCGCAAGCTAAGTACTTGAAATCCTTAAAAATTGGGATTAAAATGTCGTTATGTGAAAAGAGGGTTATGTAGTTACCTTTATGTTTGGGGATACTCCAAGTGGGAGATTATTTAAAAGAAATGAAGGATCAAGCCTAGAATATAGTCCACTCATTGAGCCCCCTTCAAGCGATTATAAAGGGATGGTGTTGACTATGTCGCAAAGTGCAGTTCAGTTAATTACAGAAGGTATCCCGAGGATACCTTATCCGTCGACTCCACCACCACCTCCACCTCATACACCTACACCTTCACCTCCTCCACCTGAACGTCCATGATTCAACATGGAAAATGCGATGAATATGCTAATTTTTAAAGGGGTAGGGAGTGAATATCTCAAACATTTTTGGTTTTTCAAAGGAGCTGTATGGAAAACACAGTAGATAACAGATGATAACATCAAGAAAGTGGATCTAGTTACAAACTTACGGGATCACTCATTAACATGGTACATCAAGTATTGCACTAACTACCCCAACGCCGCATTGGTAGAGACAGAGTAAGTTTTGAATAAGGACTTTAGTAAGCCCAAGTCATAGGTGCAATCAATGATTGAGTTTAAGGAAATACAAAAAAAGGTAGATGAGAAAACTTGGGATTTCAATCAAAGGTTGAAATTCCTCATTAGGCAAGCCAATATGATAATCATAGAGTCCCAGATTCATGACTAGTATATAGTCTCGCTCTTGCCACACTTGATAGTGCCTTTTTCACAACAAAAAATAATGACACAAGAAAAATATTTGGAAATAGCAATGAGGCTTGATGCTTCACCCATACAGGATACGAACCTAGGAGTGTAATAGATTCACACACAGCTGGAAAGCCTGCACTTGGAATTGCAAAGTCTAAAGAAAGGAAAGGAAGCCCAGCCAAAGGTGCACGCTGAGGTATGATGCTTGAAGTGCAAGAGCCATGGCCTTGACAACGACCATTTCCTGGTGTATAAGAATTATATTATGGGGGGAGGGTATGTTCCCCTGAAACTAGAGAATAATGTTGGGTCAAGTATGGGAGACTCACTATGGTGCGATATCTTCCATGTTACATGAAAACACGCCACTGATATCTGCCATTTATCACAGAAGTTTGTATAGACCCCTTAGTAGTTATTTTGCAATTTTTGTAAATTTGTGGGACACAATGAATGCCATTATGGAAGTTATGAACTAATGATGGATAGAACCCGTACCTAGCGATTGTAGGCAGAGTACTAGCCCCAAGATCAGGGTGTAGGAGCTATGCACAGAGGATTCCAAAGCTAAGTATGAGGAAGAGGTGGTGGGCCTAGTCAAGGGTGTGGGAAGGTAATCTTCTATAATTGTGGCGAAGCAGGGCACTTCACACGAGATTGTACAAACTCCACACATCCATCATGTTAGTATTGTCAACAGTTTGACCATGTCATAGGGGAATTTCTAGTCCATATGGAAAATATTCAAGAAGAGAAGGTGCAACCCCACAAGCATACGCAAAACATTCCAATGATGAGGGTTGAGCACCGCGAAGAAGATCACAATGTAAATATAGTGACAAGAAGTAGTATGGTGATTGGTGTAGACAAAGGTAAGAAACCTAAGGATGATTGGTGGATGCACAAGGTTATTGAGAAGGAAGTAGACTTTGAACTTAATCACACTAAAGATACCTTCATGGAAGCAAAGAAGAACTTTGTCGAGGCCTCCACCCTAGGAAGTCGAGGGAAAATGCCAGAAACTAGTGCAACACAAGAAGTAGACCATTCTATACTAGCCACTTTTCTCAAGGCTTGTGTGAAGTTATTATGCGATCAGAAATTAGTAGAAGGGTTGCAAGAGTTAATCGACAAATGCGTAAATAAAGAGAAGAATCCTTTTGAACAACGCATTGTGAGGAAAATAGGTAAGCATAAGAAGCACACAGGGCACGAGATGAGGAAAACTACATAGATAGGTGAATACAAAATGGACCAGGTAATCTTGGATCTGGGGTTTGATGCAAATTTCTTGTCTAAGCAGACATGGGAAAGAATGGGGAGACCTGTGATCCAGTGGTCTTCTATTCAAATCTGCATGGAAAATCAATAGAAGATTATTCTGATGGGGAACTTATATGGTGTAACAGTAGACATTGAGGGTACAAGCATACTGGCTGACTTTAAGGTCATTGAAATAGTGGATGATAGTAACCCATACCCCGTGCTACTAGGAATTGATTCACCTTTTGATATCGACGTGATAATCAACTTAAAGAAGAGGAAGATGAAATTTTAAAGGAAATTGCTTAGGGTTGTAGTGCCACTAGACCATGGAGAAGGAGCACATTACACTAAACCTATTTGCGACTTTATAGAAATCGATGATGATCTGGATTAGATATATAAGATAACAATACAAGATGAGGATTGGGTTAATCCTACAGCTGACGGATAAATTTCGTGGTACAAGGATAGCTCATGCATATTAGATTCACATGAAGATCTCAAACAATGGCATAATTGGTTGCATGAAGTATGTACGCTTCGTGGCAACAGGATGATGAAATCACTACGGTGTGTCTCGAATGAAGGAACCTTCTACATTATGATGGTTTTATTGGTGTGGATATGTTTCCAGATGAATTTGAAAGTGAGGTTCAGGAAGAACATCACTTCTAGGCACTGGAGTTGGCAATGCACACTACCTCTACCCTTTGGCTGGGTACGCACAAGGAGAACTTCGTTGGATGGAAGGAATATAGAAGGATGATGAAATTGAGGTTGGGATATGCTAATACCTACATGACAAAAAAAATATAGTGGGAAGGATGATCCACATGATCATTTGGCACGATGAGCTAAGGCCTAAGGAACAAAACCACAACTAGAATGGTTGCACACTTTCTGTCATACCCTAGATACAATTCCAATGGAATGGTATTTGAAGATGGAGTTTCACCATGCCACGACTGAATGGGACATCTTAAGGTAGAGTTTTCTATTAACTTTTAGTTTTGAGGATGAGTTTGAGTGCATTGATGAAGCTCTCCAGGAGATAAAAGCTGCTTTATTTAGAACACCAAAGGAACTGGTAGAATGGGCTCAACTAGATTGGCGTACGTATCTACGCCATGCACTGGAGTGTTATAATGTGATTGTTAAAGAAGAATAAGAAGAAGAAGATACATGGAATATTAGCATTCCAGAGACAAAAGGAAAACATGAAGTTGAAGGACCAAAGGTGGAGAACCCAAATATATTGGAACCTTTGAAAACTCGACAAGTAAACATTGGATATGAAGCAAAAGCTAAGTTCACAAAGATAGGAGACTATTGGGACGAAGACATGGTTAATAAAGTAGTTGAGTTACTGCGCAAGTACCAAGATTTATTCCCAGCAATTTTTTCGTATTTGAAGGGAATCATAGAAGATTTAGGTTTTGTGAAGATTACATTGAAGCCAGATGTGAAGCTTGTTAAGAAGAGGCCTTCGCTACTGAATCCAAAATATAAAGAGAAGGTGCAACAGGAACTGGATAAAATTTTGGATGCTGATATTATTGAACCAGTAAAGGAACCTGATTGAGTAAGTACAATGGTGGTCCAAGAGAAGAAGCAGAAAGGCGAAATCGACATATGCATATATATGAGAAAGTTGAATGATTCATGTGTACATGATCTGTTTCCAAGACCATTTATAAATGAAGTATTAGAGAATGTTGGTGGACAAGAGGCATACTCATTTACTTATGGTTTTTCAGGATATCATCAAATAAGTATCACATCAGAAGATTGAAGAAAGATAAACTTCACAAAGGAGTGGGGTTGCTTTCAATATAGAGTAATGCCCTTTGGATTGAAGAAAGCGTCTATGATTTTCTCTCGGGTAGCAATAGCGGCATTCAAATAATTTATTCATAAATTTCTAGAGGTTTATTTTGAAAATCCGATTGTGTTTGGGTTAGTGAAGTGCCATGTTGTGAGTCTAAACCTCATTCTGGATACATGTCGAATGTACCATATTTCTCTGAACTTGAATAAGTCCATATTCTATGTGCCCTTTGGAATTTGTCTCATCCATGTTGTGTGTACGCACAGATTGATGGTGGACCCCACAAAAATCATTGTAATTGTGAATTTGGAAGCTCCTAGGAACGTGGAACAACTGCACGTAACATTGGGGCACACTGTGTAATACACAATGTTTATGAAGGCATATGCTTAGATAACCATGCTGATGGAAAAATGTGAAGAAAGATGCGATGTTTTGTTGGGATGAATACTGTCACGGGAATATAAATGTCTTGAAGGAAAAGATGGTGACTGTGCCTATTTTGGTGTTTCTAGACCAGAAGAAAGAGTTGCATGTACATGTAGATGCCTCTTGCATTGCATTGGGTGCAGTATTAACACAAGCAGGAGAAGGAGAAATTGATTATCCAATAGCCTTCACAAGTGGAATGTTATCTAAAGTTGAGAATAATCACTCCACTACAGAGTACAAAGGCATGGCGATGGTCTATGCACTGCAAAATTTTAGGCATTATTTGTTGGGTGGACACTTCAAAATGTATACAAATTACTCCGCATTGAAGTACCTAGTTAATAAGCATGTGTTGGGGGGGACGGCGATATGCTAATGGTTACTGTTGTTTCAAGAATATTATTTTGAGGTGATTGTGAAGCATGGAAGGTTGAATGCAGGACCAAACCATCTATCGAGGATTGAAACAGGTGAAGAACCAAATAGTTTGGAGGAAGGACTAATAGATGTGCATCTCTTTACAGTGTGCGTCACGAACGATAATTTTACCGATATCATCCAATTTTTAAGCATGGGAATGAATCCAAAAGGATATTCTACTCAGCAAAAAAAGGAGTTAGTAGTTCACATTGCAGATTTTTCAGTGATTGTGGGTCACTTGTATAAGATGGGAATGGATGAAATACTGTGACAGTATGTTCCAGAGTTTGAATGCACTAGTATTGCAGTTGAAGCACATGGAGGAGTGACAGGAGGTCATTATGAAGGAAAATCGACCACGTAGAAGATTTTGTGTGCGATGTTATGGTGGCCAACATTACACAAAGATTCTAATGCACAGTGCAAGGCATGTGATGCTTCCCAAAGCATGGGGAAGCCTTCGAAAAGTGATGAATTTCCTTTCAATCCAAAGATTTCATTACAGGTATTTGATAAATGGGTCATTGAATTCATAGGTAGAATACACCCACCAGGTAAGAAGATGGGCATGTAATATATTGTTACTACAACAGATTATTTAACCAGATAGGTAGAAGCGTAGCCAATGAAGGATTGTACAATTTCCACTGCCGTGAAGTTTTTGTTTGAA
>APFE031680561.1:94704-125882 GCA_000404065.3 Pinus taeda | reverse complement strand
AAACCCCCTACAACTCTTGGGGAAAACCAGTTCGAGAGCTCTTCTTTATTTCTGAAAATGCCTTTTTTACAATGAGAAATATTCAGCAAAAAATCAACAAGCAAATTTACAACTTATCTCTTTTCCCGTGCCTCACAGCAAACTGGAAATTACAGCGAACAGGATAGCAATAAATGTTGTATGGCCTCCTCGATTTTCGTGCCCACTTTTAGCCTTAAATGTCGTTGTACAGCCTGCATTAAATGCATTATACGGACTGCAATAAATGCATTGTACAGACCTCGATTTGCGTACAGAAAAAAATAGCAAACAACTCCTCGATTTCTGTGCAAACCGCTCCTCGATTTCTGTGTAAACCAGCTGTACGGATTTCTAGAAAATCGTGCCAAAATCAGCGTTTCACTGTGTGCTGAATCAGCTGTACAAATCTACTGCTGCCTTGGAATGTGTGCCAAGCTGTTGTCTCCTTCTCCTCCTTGTCCAAAAATCTCCCTTGTTCTCTTGCTCTCCTTCTCTCAATCTACTCATGAAAGAATGAATGACCTCTTGCCTCATTTTCCTCCTTTAATCTAATCCTAAGTGACTTTTGGGTAACCCCTAAATCCAATGGCTGAAATAGATTGAAATCTAGGACTAAGATTAAATGCTCATTTAAATCTCACTTTTTTTTTTAACTCACCCCACTTTAATAAAGACTCACTTAGTCATTTATTTCCAAAGTCACTTTTCCTTTCTAATTTTACATTAACTTTATTAAAGTCACTTTAAAATTAGACTTTAGTAACTTTATCACTTAAAGTCACTTTTAAATTAGATTTTAACTTTATTAAAATTATAAAGTCACTTTAGGAGAAAAATTAAAATCTTTTGGACACTTTTCCCTAGGCCAAAGATCAAAGCCTAAGGGAACCACCTGTCCTCTGGTACCAAATTTCAACGCTCCCTCTTACCGAGGAAGGTGTTCCTCACCACACCCATCTTGTCTCTGAAGTAAACATGCTTGCCCCGTGGTAAGGCTTTGGTAAGAATGTCTGCTACCTGCTCATCAGTGGAAATATACTCAAGCTTCACAGCTCCCTTCTGAACATAGTCTCTGATGAAATGATATTTGATTCCGATATGCTTTGACCTGTCATGAAATACTGGATTCTCCGTGAGTTTAATGCAACTCTGATTATCACAGTAAATCACTGAAGGTCTTAACGGCTGACCAAAGAAGCCAAACATCATCTTGCGAAGCCAGATAGCCTCACAACTAGCTAGATTGGCTGCCATATACTCTACTTCCGCTGAACTCAATGCTACTGACTATTGCTTCCGGCTGAACCATGACACTACTGCTGAACCCAACCCAAAACAACACCCTGAAGTGCTCTTCCTATCAGAAGCACAACCTGCCCAATCAGAATTAGTATAACCTGCCAACCTCACTTCATCCCCCTGCCTGTAGTCCAGACCATAATCCACTGTCCCCTGCAAGTACTGCAAAATGTGTTTTGCAGCCACCCAGTGAACCTTCCTAGGCTCACACATAAACTGACTCATCGTGTTGACTGCAAAACAAATATCTGGTCTAGTGTTGATCAAATACATCAAGGAACCAATCAGTTGCCTGTACAATGTGGGATCCACCAACTCGGAATCTGAAGCATGAAGCTTCTTCGAGTTGGTAATCATCGGTGTCGACATGGGTCTACAATCCTCCATGTGGAATCTGCCGAGGATGTCCACAATATACTTCCTCTGTCCCAGGAAGAAATGCCCCTACTCTTGCCACACCTCCAAACCCAAAAAGTAATGCATCAAGCCAATGTCCTTCATCTCAAACTCCGTCGCAAGATCTCTCTTGCAGTTCTCTATGAGTCTCTCTGCAGCTGTAATGACCAAGTCATCCACATATAGCACCAGAATGAGAGGCTCCTCACCTATCACAATAAAGTAAAGGTTCAGATATCCCTCACTCTTTGTGAAACCCATCCCCTGCAAATAAGTGTCTATCCTGGAGTACCAAGCTCTGGGAGCTCCCTTCAGGCCATAAAGGGCCTTCTTCAGTCCGCACACATGGGACTCCTTCCCATGCACCTCAAGGCCCTGTGGCTGCTCAATGTACACCTCCTCCTGTATGGATCTTCCAACCCATCTCTGCTGCTATCGATATAATGGAGAGAATCAAAGTATATCAAGCCACGGGAGTGAAGGTCTCCTCATAATCAACTCCTACCTGGGAGAACCCTTTAGCCACAAACCTCGCTTTGAATTTCTCAATGCTGCCATCTGCAGCATGCTTTACCTTGTAAATCCATCTGGAAATAACCACGGATTTGCCCTCAGGCCTCGACACCACCTCCCAAACATCATTCTTCATGATAGAAGAATACTCCTCCTGCATGGCCTCTCTCCAGACCTGCTGGCTAGCTGCCTCCTCATAGCTAGAAGGCTCAGAGTCAAGGATGCTGGTAACCATCGCCATATAGCTACAAAATCTCTCAGGTGGTCTACTCTCTCTGACCGGCCTCTTTAGCTCAGCAATAGATGTGGCATCTCTGAAGGTGTCCTGAAGCCACTTGGGCTTCCTCTTCCCTGAGCATGCTTCTCCCATAGGAGAATGAAACTCCTCCTCCTCATCACCATCAGTAGCCTGAACTCCTGACTGTTTGTCTGTTGTCCTCCTGCCTGCATCTGAACCTATAGAAGCTGAAGTACCATGTGAACTGTCCATCAGTGGACTCCTTAGTGAATTGCTCTGTGACTTGCTCAGAGCACCACCCCTCTAGCTCGGTGAGCCACTGCTCACTGATGGACCTGACATCCTCCTAGATGTACCTCCTGATCCTCCTGATCCCTGCCCACTGGATCCCTGCGACTGACTCAACTGGTGCTAAGGGTCTAGCTAATCCAGATACTCCAACTCCCATGATCTCCTAAAGGCCCTATCCTCCTCAAACTTCACATCCCGTCTGACAACAACTCTCCTCTGTGCAGGAATGTAAATCCGAAAGGCCTTTGAGGTCTCACTATAGCCACAAAGATACCCTTCTCTGCGGTTGGCTCTAGTTTGGTCCTCTTCTCCTTCGGTATATAGGAGTATGTAATGCATTCAAAGATATGAAGATGACCAATATCAGGCTTCTTCCCAAAAAAAGCCTCCTCCGGAGTCATGTACCCCAAGGCACGATGCAGACTCCTATTCTGCAAGTAAACAGTTGTGTTGCAGGCCTCTGCCCACAAAAACAATGGCAACCCCTAATCATGTAACATGGCTTTGGCAACCCCTATGATGGATCTGTTCTTCCTCTCCGCAACCTCGTTCTGTTGGGGGTTTTAAGGAATAGTTAACTCCTTCCTAATGCCTGCCTCCGCACAATAGTCAACAAACACTCCAAGGGTGTACTCTCCTCTATTGTCCGACCTCAGGGACTTGATCTTCCGACCTGTCTGTGTCTCCACAAGAGCTCTAAACTCCTGAAACCACTTGAAGACCTCACTCTTGGTCTTTAAGAAATAAATCCATGTCCTCCTAGAGTGATGATGAATGAATAAAACATAGTACTCATATCCACTCAACGAAACATGAGACATCCGACTGCTCACATCAGAATGAATCAAATCAAGTATCCCAGTCCATCTGCTGTCACTATTGGGAAAAGGGGATTTGGCAAACTTACCCATAGCACATCCTCTGCAAGTATCAAAGTGATTAGTACTGGAATCTAGCATACCTGCAGTGATCTCCCACAAGGTCCTCAAGGCTCCATTATACATATGTCCCATCTTATAGTGCCAAATCTCACACTGCTCAAAACTGCTAGCTTCGCTGTCAGTACTACTTCTCAATGCCAAAAGGGGCTGGAATGCAAACTTGTACACCTTTGCATGGCGTACACCTATCACTCTAGCTAAATCAGCTGGAGCGCCCCTGGGATACATCAACACCTGTCCTCCCCTAAACAGTACCTCATATCCTCTGTCCTCCAAAGCTGAGACAGATATGAGGTTCTTCCTCATCCCTGGCACATAAAGAACATCTATCACTTTCAAGGGAGGTTTGGACTCCCTCTCAAATGTCAGTGTCCCCACCCCGACTACTCTAACAACTCTGTCATCACCGAGTACTACCTTTACATCAGTGCCACTCTCTGAAAGCTCTGAGAAGTACTCACGGACTCCTGTCATATGACGTGAAGCCCCACTGTCTACATACCAGATACCTGTAGATGCTCCACTAATCGAGGGAAAAGCATGCTCCCTCTGAACCTGTATGGCAGGTGATCCTACACTACAAGACTCACACATAGTGAACACAAACTCTCAGTCAAAACGACCTGCAAAATCCTCAATCTCTATTGAAGCTGCCAAACTCTGGTCCTTCCCCTTCTTCTTCTTCTTCTCCAGACACACAACTGCATAGTGTCCCATCTTTTGACAATTCCAACGTTTTACCTTGGAATAGTCCTTCTATGTGTTTACCTGTTTACCTTTACCTTTGCCTTTGCCCCCAACACTGCTTGCGGAAGCTTGCTTCTTCCCTTTGCCTTTCTTGCCTCCTACCACCAGTGCTACATCCTCATCCTGCTCAACTAGCTTGGCTGCCCCAAGCTAACCTTTCCTGATCTCTGTCCGAATGCAGTCATCCCAAAACCTTTCCCATGTGGGAAGGGTCTCACGAGCACAAACCCCATCAACAAAGTTCATCCATCAACGGGGGAGGCCATTTATCGCAATCTGCACCAACTCAGTGGGTGGAATGGCCTCTCCAATCGCTCTCAACTCATCTCTCACATTAGTAATCTTAGTGAGATATCCAGCTGCACTATCATTGCCCATTTTAATGTTTTTCAGTTTCTCCTTCAAAACCATTTTCCAGTTCTCATTGGTACTCTGGTAGATATTAGACAATGCTATCCACATCTCATGGGCATTGCTCTTTCCTCTCACATGAGGAATGCAATGGTCTTTGATTCCGTCTAGAATCAGCCTCTTACCCTTGTTGTTCTTTTTATTATAAGCAGCCAACTGAGTAGCATCAGTAGGCACCATGATATCCCAGACTTCTGCCTCCTTAAAGATACTCTGCATTCTCTCCTTCCAAAACTTGTAATTTGTATGCTCATCCAACCTATCCTCCACCCTCAATCCCAATGACATCCTGTTGTCCTAAAACTAAAAAATAGCACTGCTATAGTAAAGATAAAACCTGTTGTTTATAAAAAATCAGCTTGCTGGAATTTTATGAGTGAAAAATCAGCAGCTGTAATTTTTCTCTTTTGTTGTCCCAAATTGCCCTTCAGCACTCAAGCTCTGATACCATGTAAAAATTTATGTTCTCCCACCCTGGTTTTCAGTTTCTACTTATTTCTCCCATGTAGTTAAATGCCCTTTCCCATAAATATACATTGAACAAGCTGGAAAAAATAAATTTGCTGAAAACAAAAATTCTGGAAAATTTACAGAATGCTAGAAATTGCAGAAATAAAAATCAGCAGTAATAAACAGCCATTAAAACACATTAAAACATTGATATTTTTGGTCAACGTGACCCTAAAAAACCCCTACAATTCTTGGGGAAAACCAGTTTGAGAGCTCTTCTTTATTTCTGGAAAATGTCCTTTTACAGTGAGAAATCTCAGCGAAAATCAGCAAAATCAGCAAACAAATTTCCAACTTATCTCAATTTCTGAGTCTCACAGCCCACTGGAAATTTCCAAACAGCAACACAATGCTGCATGGCTACTGGATGGATGGTACAGACGGCCATATGGATGGTACATATGGATGTACGGACGGTACGGACAAGCTATACGAACGGTACGAGCAGGCTGTACAGACCTCGATTTTTGTGCAGAAAATCATCTACCTCAATCTCTATGCAAAAACAAATCTACCTTTTACAATTTGCTCAACAAAAATCTCCCTTTTATTGTTGGTTCTTTCTGTTGTATTGATTTGCTGAAGCGCTGCCTTGGAATAAGTGCCAAGTTGTTGCCTCCTCCTTCCTGTCTAGAAATTTCCCTTGCTCTCTTGCTCTTCTTCTCCCAATCTGCTCATGAAAGAATGAATGATCTTTTCCTCCTTTTCCTCCCTTAACCCAACCCTGAATGACTTTTGGGTGATCCTTAAATCCAATGCCTGAGATAGATTTAGATCAATGGCTGAGATTAAAAGCATATTTAAATCTCACTTTCTATTTTTTTAATTCACCCCGCTTTAATAAAGACCCACTTAATCATTTATTTCCAAAGTCACTTTTCCTTTCTAATTTTTCATTGACTTTATAAAAGTCACTTTAAAATTAGACTTAGTAACTTTATCACTTAAAGTCACTTTTAAATTAGATTTTAACTTTATAAAAATTATAAGGTCACTTTAGGAGAAAAATTAAAATCTTTTGAACACTTTTCCCTAGGCCAAAGATCAAAGCCTAAGGGAACCACCTGTCCTCCGGTACCAAATTTCAACACCTATTTCAAAAAAAAAAAATTCCTACCTTTGACATCATAGTTTCTCCACACCCATTTTCTATGGAAATCTTCATATGGAGGCATTTCCTTCCGCTTTATATCCACCAAGATCATATAAATCTAATCATCAATTTCAGTTTCAGTTTTGCAGCAATGTTCTAAAATCATACCTATTAGACCACCAATCATCTTACTTGGGGGGGTGGAACAATCAATGTAATAAATAATATCACCTATTTCATATTTCAACACTTCTTTTGACATTTTTTCCACCATAGTTGGTGATGATTCATAGTGCCACCACCTAGCCAAGGTCCCAGTGAAACATTGAATAGTGGCCTTACACACCTTAACTTCATATTTCCCTTACATGCACATCATTGCATAAGATGTGTACATTCAATATATCATATTTCTAATTTGACATGTACTCATATTATCAATATTCCACTTGGAGTATCATTCATTACAAAATATTTGAACTTCTGGTGATTTTGCTTTTCCATATAGTTTAGGAGCTAGCAGTCGAGACATATGATGAGGAAAAGGTTCATGAATGGGAAGTACATTACACTGGGGTTTCTCATTTCTAAGGATTCTTCTTTCTTAGAGGTCTCTAGTTTTTCTTCTAGAGAGAGGTGGGGAAAGGTTCTTACCCACCTGTGAGGCTGATTCATAGAGATCAGATGATTAGTTAAATAAGATAAAGGAATATGCTTATATGGTTTGCCCTTCTAAGACTCGTCAACTTTTTTGCTTTTTTTTTTTTTTTTGCTCATTTATATAGTACAAATATCTTCTGTATCATTCCTCTAGTTCTTCATGCCACTCCTTTATATTTTCTTTCGATTGTGGAGTTAAGTGCCTAACTCCTCTAGTTTCATCATGGATTTGTAGTAGAGAAAATTGGAAATTATTTAGGTTTGAAGAAATGATATTTAGTGTGGCTTGAAGATATTCAACATTCCCTTACGAGAATAATCATTTGAGATGAAAGTATGTACAACCATACCATTGAGTGTTGTATTAGTCTAATTGATTTGTTGACTAATAATTTGTAGATGATGATTTCTACTACTCATAACAAATTCATATTGGAGGACCAAAGGGAAAACTCTCTTTTTTGTTTTGTTCTCCAAGGACAATTCCTTTTATTGGTGGAAAGATTGAACGCAACTCAATTTTGGCTCCATCTAGCCCTATCCACTTATCTTTTCCCAGAATTCCCGCCCCCACCATTTGAGCCCTAGGGACTTTGTATGTTTTCCACTCATAAAACGATACCAAAGAATCATTTTGTAGCATATAATCCCTCCATTTTAGTGAAATAATTTATTTATTTATTTTTATTTTTATTTATTTATTTTATTTATTTATTTGTTTTTACTTATTTATTTATTTATTTTTCTTTTCTGTTGCATTAAGTACTTTATTGAATTCATGCTTTTGGATATGTAAATAAATCCCAATTTATTACTTATTTCATTCATTCCCAATATACTTGGTATTTCTTATATCCTCCCATTAGTGAGAAGAATTTATGCATTTCTTGTTGACAGGGTCTTCTACAATCATGTGTAATTTTATTCTCGAACTTGGAGAGAGGTTTAACCCGATATGCTTGTTCAATGTACCTGAGGTTGTATCGGGGCGTACGAGGTGGTGTCATCTAGCTAAACATCTTTATCAATCTACAATATTGGTTTCCTAAAGAAGAAGATAATGGATCATCAACACATGGTCATTGGAGAATGAAATATTTGCACACACTGGATGCGGAAAGGTTTAACAAACATAGTAGTAGGAGCTTCCCCTGTACGGGTGTTATGATTTTACGTTGTTGCAAAAATCTAAACGAATCCAAATTTACAATATCTTTACAGGAAGGACATTCAACAGTTAAAGAAGTAAACTGCAATACTTGAACTAGTTTTAAAAGTGAAGTATGTACATAAGAAAGAGTTAATCCAGGAGTATTTTTAACATTTTTATTCTGAGATGTAGAAACATCCTTTTTGGAAGTATATGGATGAGATAAGGTGGTTGAACATGGGCTTTCTCAAATATGTGCAGTGCTGATATTTTGGAATTTTGGTTATTTAGGTGCCGTGATGACCCAATGTTCGTTGAACGTAAGGTCTTCCCATCTAATAGTATGTTGTTCAATTTTCTAGTTTGAGGGGTCCATGCTCACAACTACACTTGACTGGGAGTTTCTACTTAGGGTATGAAAAATCACACGGTAGATAGTATTTGTGTGACTAAAACAACCCCTTGTATGTATTGAAATGTTTGTCATTCACCTTCTCAGGTCAACCTCGTAGTTTTGATTTACAATTCTAGAATATCTTTTAAATGTCCACCAAAATTATATATGGAAAAAATTGGGTAGCAGCCGAACCAAATTGGTCCAACTGATAGAGAGGATCCGATCCCACAAATGAGTGAGTATGTGTATTTATTATGAGTCAGGTCTCTTATAGTGGCGACAAAAAAATTATTCAATCCTTTATGAGTAAGGACCGACACGCCTATCCTTATACAACCCATTTGTAAATATTTTGTCTAATGCCTTTTGTATTTGGCACAGAGTTCCTTAGGGTTTAATAGAAGTATATTTTGTATTTTATCTTAGTTTTGTTGGACTTCATAAACACATTCTTTAACATAAACGATGGTTATGGATTTCAAATGAAACATAGACAGATCACTATAAACTTAACTAGGAATTATAGAAGGAAGTTTTTAGGTAGAAGATGCTTGGATGACATCGATCTCAATTTCATAATGGTGTAATTTGTTGTAGCTACAAACATTAAATAGACATTGTAAACCATTTTATTTTTTATTTTCAATTTATGAGCTTATCTAAGAGATTCATACTTTCTAGGTGTATCCATTTTAAGAGGAAGAGTTGTGATATGTTTTTAACAATCATGCAAAATTCAATGGCCAACTCTTGAAAGAAAATAATGTGATTAACTATGCCCTACAACAAAATTTCTATAGATACACCATATATATCTAACATCTGAAATTGTTTGACAATAGATATCAGACGTCTCTCAATTTTTATTTTTTCCTCAAGCAAAATTATTTTCTCTTGTTGACTAGTTGAAGAAAACATTGTCTTCACTGGCAGAAAAATAAAATCTCCTCTTCCCCCTCCCCCGTTGAATGAAAATGAACATTGAAGGAAGGTCAGTTTTATAAAATAAAACTAATTTCATACTTTGTAAATAATATAAGTGTTGTCATGGATGCAAAATTCATGTTTATAATAGTTTATTGGCTTTTAGATTGGTATTGAATGTGCATTGTTAAGAAACTCATTTAGTGGGTAAATTCAAATATTCAAATTCTCAGTAAACGTTAAGAAATAGTTAAACATATTTCCTTTTATAAAGGTATTTTTAAGAAAGAAATGATTTGTGTTATTTTAAAATAATGTGTTTCATTTTATATAAGCCTTTTTTAAGAAGGAAATTATTTATCTTATTATAAAATTGAGGTGTCATGTTTTTTCAATAGGAAAACATGGATGTATCTAGAATCTCAAAATTTTTAGAGTTTAAGATAACATTTTGTCTAGAGAAATAATGTTAGGTCTGTATAGTACTAGAGTATTCCCCTTATTGTTGTTATTGGTATATCCGCGTATTGTTAATTTTGCGCCCATGTATCTCTCAAGTTATTACTGTTGTGCCCAATATAATCCGAGTATTATTCTTGTTGCGCACCTATATTATTATTGGTATGTAGGCTATGATTATATTGCAACCCCTTAGACTCCTATATATACCAAGCAGGTATTATCATTTGAATCATCTAAGAATCATTTATTTATGTAGTTTAAAGGAGATCCCCCCTAAAAGAGGCTAATTTTTAAACTCATTCATCTATATTTTCTTCTTTTTTGTGAGTTGGTTTCATAACATTGGTATCAGAGCTTTGGATTATATGGTTTGACTACTTCAAACACGTCATCATAGGATTTTTAAGATAATTGTTTTTCTACAAAGCTTCAGAAGCTGAAATTATAACCACATGGAGCTGAAATTATGGTGAACATTTTTCCAGAATTTCATGTCTTTTTTTGATATATTTTCATAGATATAGTCCAAGGAAGTTAGGGTTTCATGGATGCTCTAGAATTTAGTCTCAAAAAAGTGAACGGGGGGAAATCATCATAACTTTCACATTGAACTGTAGTTTTTTTTTTATATCAATTTTAGGGACTAAGGCGGCAACAATGAGACGTGGCATTCCATACTCATTCTATCTATTGAAAAAATCTATAATTAGGTCATTATGGGATATTTGGGATAAATTTATCTTCAAGAATCCAATCTTTGTCTAACCTGTGGAATTAAAAAGAAGAATCACTGGGATACCATAGCATGGAATTTAAATATTGGAGGTATGAAATTACAGAGATACAGCAACTTCAATACCGAGCTCATAGAAAACAAGAAAAAGGTGTGTTTTTTTAATAAATTTTGCATAAATTTTGTTTGAAAAAACAAGTATGAACTGATTCAAAGGGTATATTGAAGAATTTATATTAGTATTTGGTTATTGAATGCATCCCACCAAAACTAATTATACACCGATGAATCCCTTAGAAAGATCTACTATGACTTATGAAGAGGAAGAATTGCAACATGATAAATCGAAATTATGGGACCAAGTGCAACAAATTTCACTCTCACAAAGGGAAACCAAAGATGAACAAAAAGAGGACATGGATGGATTAAAAAGGGACATGGAATGTTTGAAGAAATTTTTAAAAGAAAACATATAAGATTTGAAGGATGGTTTAAAATAAGATATGGAAGTAATGATGAATGTCAAGATGGAAGGATTGACAAAGTTGTTGCAAGAAACGCTTCCCAATGGTGACATGGTAATCCATGAAAATCATGACTAGGAAAAAAGTGTTATGAATTATGATTTTAGATACTCTAATGTTGGGTTTAATACTCACCACATTTCAAACATCGATATGAAGAAGTTTGATGGATAGGATCCGGTAACGTGGATACTGTAGGTGGAGCAATATTTTAATGATGTGCCATACACATAAAAGGTATGCATTTCATCTTTATATTGACAATCCAATCAATTTTTATGGTAATTATGGATTTTTTCTCTTAAACCACTTGTCACTTGGTCTATTTTTAAAGAGGAAATGATAACACATTATGAGGATACAAAGATCAGTGGCTTCCTTGGAAATTGATAAATCTTAAACAAAGGGGTTCAATGGCAGAGCACATTGAGGTCTTAAAAAACTTTAATATTAGGGTAATTGATATTCCATAAGAGCATAGAATTTTTTTCTTCATAGGGACTTTGAACAAAAAAATGTAAAATGAGGTTCACCTTTGGGAACTTGATTCAGTGCAAAAGGCATTTGGGGGTGGCAAGAAAAGTAGAAAGAAAAATTATGGAAACAAGGAATTGTATCACTCACAACTATAAATATGGAAGTGTTTATGCTCCTAGCCTTCCACAACCTACAAGGGTGGCACCACAACAATTGGAGGAAAAAAGGGAAAAGGGCTATGTTACAACTGTGATAGCATATATGCTAAGGGTCATAAGTGTGCTAGGAAGAAATTATTCTACATAGATTGTGAAGATAAGGAAGAAAAGTAACAAGAAACATCAAAATAGGAGGATGTACACCAGGGACCACCCCAGAGAAAGAAGAAATGAATCTGACCATATAGTGTAATGTATTGGAAGGAATTACAACTCACCAAACTATAACGATAGAATCATATATCAAGAATAACAAGGTAATAATTTTGATTGATTGGGTATTACACATAATTTTGTTCATTGTAAGATAGGTAGGGAATTGAATTTTTTCCTATATCCAGCTCCATAGTGTTAAGTGATGGTTGCAAATGGAGGAACTAAAAATTTCTCTAGAAAGTGACATAATATCAAGATAACTATGGAAGAATATGTATTGAATATTTCAATGCTTTCCATTCCAATGGGTGGTGTTGATTTTGTAGTAGGATTCCAATGGTTACAATCTTTGTGGATGATAGTTATTAATTTTCAAGAACATTTCATTAAAGTGCTTTTTGGAAGAAAAGGAATATGAATTATGGGGTATCATAGGGAAACTAGGAAATATAATCAACTCTAATAGCATGAAAAGGCTTCTCAATAAAGAAGAACATGACGTAATTTTAAAACTATGTTCACTAGAGGTTAAAACATCAAAATTATCTATTTCTCTAGATCTCCAAAACGTCTTGGACAATCATTCCAAGGTATTTAAGACTCCAAAGGCATGACCTCAGTTCATGATCATGATCATGATATTCATTTGATTATAGTAATTGTTCCTCCAAACATCAAATATTATAGATATCCCTATGCGCAAAAGAGCAAAATTGAATGTATGATTGCAGAAATTCAAGAGGTGGGTATAATTAGACCTAGTAAAACTTCTTTCTCTATTCCTGTAGTATAAGACGTGTAATGTTTGGGCCATATTGTATCTTATGAGGGTGTTAAGATAGACCTTAGGAAAATTAAATCCATTATGGAATGGGAAATCCCCACAAACATAAATGGTCTTCAGGTATTTCTTGGGTTGACAAGGTATTATCGCAAGTTTTTTAAGAATTATGGGAGAATAACAGCACCTGCAACAACATTACTAAAGAAATATGGATTTTCTTGGACTCCATAAGTAACTATGGTCTTTGGACATCTTAAAGAGGCAATGTTCCATCACTGGTCTTAGCTACAGAAGACTTTCCAAAAACCTTTATTGTGGAATGTGATGCGTCTAGAAATGGAATTAGTGTTGTCTTAATGAAAGAACGAAGACAAATTGATTTTAAAATTCATCTCGTCAAATGAAAATATTTATGCTAACCTATTTATGAGAAGAAAATGATGGCAATACTATATCCACTAAAGTAATGGTGACCTTACCTAATGGGAATACACTTCAAGGTAAAAACAAATCATGATAGTCTTAAATACTTTTTGGAAAAAATGTTATCTTAAGAATAGGATAAAAATGGGCCACAAAGATGTCGGGTTATGACTTTGAAATCATCTATGAAAGAATGGAAGAAAAATGGTGTTGTAGATGCACTCTAAAGAAAGGATGAGGATGTGGAAGCATTTCTTTCTGTCATTTCTATTATCCAACCTGAATGGATAACCAAAGCAAGGGATAAATGGAAGAATGATGAGGAAGTGTGGACACTCATTCAAAAGTTGCAACATGATCCAAATACATCTGATGCATTTAGCTGGAAATATGGTTCATTGTGGTACAAAGATCACTTATATCTTTGTAATAATTCTCAGCTCAAGCAAATTATTATTTTTGAATTGCACACCTAACCTTACGAGGGAAATCGGGATTTTTAAGAACTTACCATGGGATTAAGAAGGAATTTTTTGTGGTGGCCTTAAATATGATATTCATAAGTTTGTGGTAGAATGTTTGCTTTTCCAATAAAAGAAAGTTGACAAAATTAAAAATTCGAGTCTATTACAACCTTTAGCCATTCCAATTCAGCGTTGGGAGGAGGTCCAAATGGATTTTATCACAGGTTTACCCAAGTTTGAAGGAAAGAGTGTGATCATGGGCATAGACGATAGACATACAAAGTATGAACATCTTTGTGCATTATCTCGTCCTTTTAAATCGAATACAATTGCTACTACATTAATGGAAACAATTCAAAAGCTACATGGAAACCCAAAGATATTTGTAAGTGATAGAGATTCCATTTTCATTGGGAATTCATGGATGGAATTATTTTCTTGCCTTGGCACTCAATTTGATCATAGATAATATTATCATCCTCAATCAGATGGGAAAACTAAGATATTGAATAAATGTTTGGAATGACATCTTCATTTATTTATATCCAATAAACCAACGTAATGGGTCAAGTGGTTACCTCTAGGTAAATGGTGGTATAATACTTCCTTCCATACCGCAACAAAAATGACCCCATTTATGGAAATTTATGGATATGATGCACCATCCATCACATTATATTTAAGAGAAATTTCTAACGTTCAAGAAGTGGAAGATCACATCGAGCATCAACAACAAGTTCTAAAACTCTTAAAGGATATCCTCACTTTGGCACAAAAAAGAATGAAATAATAGGAAAACCATCATCAAAGTGAAAGAATTTTTGATGTAGGTGATTGAATATTTTTATAGCTACAACCATACAAACAAATTTCCCTCAAGTAAGCTAAGAAGAATAATAAACTATCACCCATGTATTATGGTCCTTATAAGGTGTTGCAAAAGATTGTTACTATGGGATACAAATTGGAGATGCCTGCATCTTCCCAAGTACACCCAGTTTTCCATGTTTCATGCTTAAAGAAGGATATCAATGACAAACTCATAGTTCAAACATTGTTTCTAGAACTTGATGGAGAAGGAAAAATCATATTTGAGCCTAAAGCAGTCACAAAAACAAGAGCCCAACAAAAATGAAATCAACGAATTTAAGAGTATCTCATTAAGTGGAAGAACTTACCCACTAAATATTCCACATGGGACGATGAGAGGGGCATGTTAGGTCCCTATATTATTATAGTGTTACACTTGTTGTTATTGTTACTGTAGCCCCTAGAGTATTCCCCTTATTTTATTGTTAGTGTAGCCCCCTGCTATTATTGTTGTGCCCCATAGAAGCCCACTATTATTATTGTTGTGCCCTTACATTGTTATTGTTATGTGGACACTGATTATATTATGACGCCTTAGACTCCTATATATATCAAGGGTGCCTTATCACTTGAATCATCCAAGAATTGTTCATTTATGTAATGTAAATGAGGCTGCCCCAAGAAGAGGAAAATTTTTAAAGTCACTGATCCATCTTTTCTTATGTTTTGTGAGTGGGTTGAAAACCAATTAAAATGAAAAATGTATATCCTAAACATGCAACTTTATAGTTCTTTAAAATATTGAGGAATAAAAGAATGAAACATACATAACTAATAATAAGAGACCTACAGTGAAATTTAGAGGAATGCTATATATGTATGGCTTGAAAAAGTATTGACTCATTGTTGCTTCATGGGAAACAACCAAATTATGAGGGATGCCTATATGTTTGTCACTTTTTTCTACCTCACAATATAGTGCTATCATTTCTCATTTCATGTGATCCAAAGGGAAAAGGATGCCCACCCAACTTTAATTTTTTTCAACCAACACCCTACCAGGAAGGAACTTGAGGTACCAGTAAATTTCCATCATGTACATATATTAATTTTACTTCCTAGTTTTCACATAACATCCTAAATCTAATCTGAAACTTATGTGAGCACCTTTGTGCCCATGATGGTACATGTCTAATTAGTCAATTCTCATTGCACCTCATCAATCTCCTCTTGGTTAGGTTCAGTAAGCTCTTGAAATTGTGCATCAATATTTTCCCCCATTACTTATGCTTGAGTGTTCCTTCATTCACTTCATTCTTTGTAGTAAGATTCTCCACAAAGAAACCCAAGTTGTTTTACATGGAATACCATTTGTTTTGAGTGTGAAACTTGCCTAAAGAGAGTCAAATATTCCCCCAGGTTTGTGACATAATTGAGAGATAAGAGTATGCTCATGAGGGATACAATCCCTATGGGGAGACCTATCAACTGAAAGAAGCTAGAAAATCTTCTTTATGTAACAAAGATCAAAAAAATTAGGACAAATATGAGATTCATAACTACAAAATTCTTCATGTGGGCCTATAAACGTAGCTGACACCAACCAATGATTACAATAAAAATAAGAACTTTCATAGAAAGAGTATTTTTCAACCTAAGTTTCTATGTGTTGAAACTATTTACAAGGTAAATGTTATAGATGAGTCAATGAGTCTACAACATAGAGTCTATGTGGATGGTATTTTTCCAAAGCATGATTAGGGCTTGAGAGAGACATATAAATAGTTCTTAGAAGATGGTAAATGCTAGGTGGACAAAGGAAATATTTGGTTTTTAATGGATATTTTAAGGAGAAACCCCTAAACTAGTTCCTAAATAGATATGAGCTCAGAACAAAAATATACTTAGTGACTTTAGGATTATAAACATTTCCTCAATGAGGGGGATAAATAAGTTCCCTCTTCCATGAGAAAATTGTAGGATTCTCAACCCCATACACGTGGTCTAAATCATAATAGCTAATATAAAGTGATTGGGGTGTTGACGATGAACAAAAAAAATGATATGTGCGGTACTAAAATACTTCTCCACTTGGTAGTCATTAAATGCCCTGATAATCAACTTCAACATTGGGATAGTTACATTAGGATGGAATATCATTTAAAAGAATGTGAAATCACAATTTGTTTTGCTATAATCCATGGAATAAAAAGAGGTATAACTAAATCGATGTGTGGTATTGAACAAGAGATAGTGAAATGAAAGGCTCCGTAGTGCCTTTCACATGCATATATTAAACCGTTATGGGGGTTTGTTGGGCACGTCACTTGGTAGGATTGTAGCCATGTTCCCTCTCCCAATTCGAGAACCTATCAAAATATTTATATGTTATTTATTCTAAACAAAATGGTTAGGATTTCTAGATTAATAGAAATTTCATTTCTAGGCCAATACCTTTGACAATATCCACTATATTTTCATCTTTGCAGCACATACCTATCTAAATTAATTGGTTTCCCTACTACACTTCAACATAATACAAATCTAAACTGATATTTTCGGAAAACCTTCAAATTAACTCCAAACACTATTGCATATCACCGATACATAATTTAAAATAAAGGGTACACTATACATCATTACCCAAACAAGATTCTAAATTTATTTCATCTGCTTCAACATTGACATTCTTAAAATGTTCTGGAACAAGGGCCTAGATATTTTTTTCTACCTCAACATCTTCTTTCTCATGGTCTGCAACCACTGGCTAGTTCACATCCTCGCCCAGTTTGATTCCTTCTATATCATTCCCATACAAGAACTTGAGCCTTAGCAGATAGAGATCCAATACTTCTAATTTCTCTTAAAATATATCATGTTTGGTATCGAGTAAGCTATTCTTTTAATTTTACTATAGTAAGTAAGCATAAACCTCTGTGATCTCCATTTCGCCCTTTATATGTAGTAAATAGAGGATATGCTCCATCATTGTAGTGATGTAGTCCAATTGGTGATTGAATTTATCCTTCTCCTAGATAGGTGACATCTCCATTACTTCTCTAGCATAAATATCCTTATTTCCTGCTATCATATTAGAATTCCAAACTCAATCTCGTACAAAGAAAATCATAATGAATGAGCCCTATAAAATTGTTCAGCAAGCATGTGTAATATCCCCCATTAATATAAATATTTATTTTTATTGCAACCAAATAAATTGTTACTATTTTTAAATTATAAACTATTTTTGGAATTTAGTTATGTTAAGATGAATTCTCCAGTTATTGGTAAATATTTTTTTGACTAGTTAATTAGTTATGTGAGACAGTTATCTATGCCAAAACTAAATCATGGAGTATTTTTTTTACTCAAGAGCATCAAGAGGATAGGCGTATCTGAGATCATAGGGAAGAGGGAGAACTATGATGAAAGGTCAGACGGACTATTATGGCTATGTCTGGTTAAGACCAGATAGCTGGAAAGCACTATGTCTGTAAGGAGATTGAGGGAACTCCCAAAATAAGGAGTAGAATGGGGGGGATTTATTGAAATAAGTAATCTCACGGCAAGGAGGATGTTATGAAACCAGCTAACAAAAAATAGAAAAGAGAGATCATTGCCTTAGAAATAAGCCTCTTCGAGGGGGCAACCTCCTTTACATTACACAAATGAACAATTGTTAGATGATACAAATGACAAGACCTCCTTTCTATATATAGGAGTCTAAGGGGTCATAATATAATCAAATCCGACATAACAGTAATAATGTAAGGGCACAATAGTAATAATAGTGGGCTTCAATGGGGCACAACAATAACAATATGGGGACTACATGGGTACAACAATATAATAAGGGGGTTGTACTAATAACAATAAGGGGATACACAAGTAATATAGGGGCCTAACATACCCCTCTCCTTCAAAATTTGTTGTCCTCAACGCTTGAGTAGTTCTTGATGCTTATCTAAAAAAATCTTGTCCTCCCATGTGGAATCTTCTGTGAGTAAGTTCTTCCACTTGATGAGATACTCTAAAATTAATCGATTTTGTAGCTGTCAGGTTCTTGTTTTTGTGACTGCTCCAGGATCGAATATGATTTTTCCTTCCTCTTCAGGTTCTAGCAATATTTTTTGAATGGGGATCTTCTGCAACTTTTGAATGAGTGGCCACACTTCTTCATCCTTCTTTCATTCATCCCTTGCTTCATTATATTCAATCTAGTTCGATAATAGAAATAGCACAAAACAATGCTTCCACATCCTCATCCTTTCTTGAGAGTGCATTTGCGACAAAATTTTGCTTCTCTTTTCTATATATGATGTCAAAGTCATAAGACAACATATTTGTGACCCATTTTTTTTGTTCTTCTAAAGATAATATTTGTTCTAGAAATTATTTTATACTATCATCTTCCATTTTTACCTTGAAGTGTCTTCTCATTGGGTAAGGTCACCATTTCTTAAGTGCATGTAGTATTGCCAACATTTCCTTCCCATAAATAGCTTGCTTGAGATGTAGCCATAAAAATAACCAACCACCTACATCAAAACCTTTTTCACTATGATGTTGATCTACCTGCTATTTCATTTGATTTTGCACCAAAGTATCATTATCCTTTAAAAGTTGGAGAACTTTTTATTGATGCTCGATGTGATCTTTCACTGCTTGAAACTTTTTCTTCTTGATATGTCCCTCTCTCTTTAGAGTTTAAGGAGTGTTAATTTCTTCCAATCCTTTACAATATATGGCCAGATTCATTTCTTGATGCTCGATGTGATCTTCCACTTCTTGAACATTTTTCTTCTTCGTATGTCCTTCTATCTTGATAGTTTTAGGAGTGGTAATTCCAACCAATGCATTAAAATATATGGTTGGATTCATTTCTTCTTTCTTGATGCGATCTTTCACTTCTTGAACCTTTTTATTCTTGATATGTCCTTCTATCTTGAGAGTTTGAGGAGTGGTAATTCTTGCCAATGCTTTACAAGATATGGTTGGATTCATTTCTTCTTTCTTTGGGGTTGCTTCCTGGTGTTTATCCTCTTCTTTTGATGTTTCTTGATCATTTTCTTCCTCCTCTTCATAATCTATGTAAAATAATTTCTTCTCAGCACACTTATGACCTTTAGTGCATTTGCTATCAGAATTGTAACAAAGCCATTTTTCTCTTTTTTTTTCCAATTGTTGTGGTGTCACCCTTGTAGGTTGTGGAAGGCTAGGAGAAACAACACTTCCATGTTTATACTTGTGAGGGGTAGAATTCCTTGTTTCCATAATTTTGCTTTCCACTTTAATTGCCAACTTGAATCCCTTCTCCAATGAATTAGGCTCGCAAAGGCAAACCTCATGTCGAATGCTATCCTTAAAGTCCCTATGGAGGCATCAATCCTCTACTTCTCTAGAATATAATTTTCACTTATATTTAATTTTTCAATGTCCTCAATGTGCCCCTCCATTGAACACTTTTGTTTGAGATTTATTAATTTTCTAAAGAAGGTGTTTCTCTTTGTATCCTCATAATCTGATATCATTTCCTCCATGGAAATTGACAATGTGACAAGTGGTTTACGAGAACAAAGGCCTTTATACCAAAAAAAATTGTTTCGTATCTAAATAATTAGATGAAATACATACCTTTTGTAAGAGAGGTACACCATGTAGATCAAAATATTTCTCCACCTGTAGTATCCAATTTACCAGATCATTGCCATCAAACTTCCTCATCTCGCTTTTTCTTGATTTTAGGAGCTCGTTCTTGAAACAATGTAACTCTCTAATTTCAGATCTTCCAATTCTGCAATCACAACTTGCAATAGTGTT
Source organism: Pinus taeda (assembly GCA_000404065.3). Lineage (NCBI taxonomy): Eukaryota > Viridiplantae > Streptophyta > Pinopsida > Pinales > Pinaceae > Pinus > Pinus taeda. The sequence goes on along the minus strand of APFE031680561.1, from coordinate 105,420 downwards.
CTGCGTCCTCTTTCCAATGCCACCAGTCTGATAGAAATTAGATTCTCCAAGAAAGATTTATGCATAATATCCCAATATGACCTAATTATACATTGTTTCTGAATATCGAACGTGTATGATGTATCACGTGTCACTGTTTTCACCTTCGAATATAAAAACTACACACCAAAAACTATAGTTCATCCACTTTTTGTAGCTTCTGACGAACTTACAATCTGATGCACAGAGAGAAGGTTATGATGATTTTCCCAAGTTCACCTGTTTAAGATGTAATTCAAGAGTCTAAAAAAACCCTAACTTCCTTAGATCATATATCCAAAAATATAGAGAGACAAGATCTTAAATTCAAGCTCGAGATTTAGAAGAGTTTCTTCTTAAATGGGTTTTTGTTTTAGCTTCTAAAACTTCGTAGTGAAAATGTCATAGTGAAAATTCCACGATGACTTATTTTATATGAAATTCTGGAGCTTGCAAAAACTATAACTTCCTTGGATCATATCTCCGAAAATATAGTTGGACAAGCTCCATAATTTGGACCCAAGGTTCAGCGATATTTCTTCTCAAATGGGATTTCTTTTTAGCTCTTGAAATGTCACAAAACAAAGTTATAGCGAAAATGCCATGATGACCTGTTTGGAGCAACAAAAACCCTAGAATCCAAAGCTTTGATTCCAAATGTTATGAAACCATCTCACAAAAAGATAGAAAAGATAGATCAATGCCTTAGAAATTTGCCTCCTCGAGGGGGCAACCTCCTTTGCATTACATAAATGAACAATTCTTAGATGATACAAATGACAAGAGCTCCTTTTTATATATAAGAGTATAGGTGGTCATAATATAATCAGAGCCAACATAACAATAATAATCTAAGGCCACAATAATAACAATAGTGGGCTTCTATGGTGCACAATAGTAAAAATATGGGGACTACATGGGTACACCAATATACTAAGGGGGTTGTACTAATAACAATAAGGGGTTACACTAGTAGTATAGGGATCAAACAGAGGAAAATTAAAGTGCAAGCCTTTTTGTACACTAAGTTTTGGATCAGCTTATACATATAAGTAAAGATTAATCTTGTAGAAGTTATTCTCTCAATCTATAGAATAAGTTAACTTTTATAGATTGGCTAGTTTAAAAGGTAGTATCAATAAATTATTGTTGAATAATTATGTATAGGGTTTATTTCTTTTGTTGAAGTATTTCATAGATGCATAAGTAGAATAATTAATAGGAAATGAAGGGAAAAAACCATCTTTATATCCAAAGAAACAAATTACAGTGAGAATACTTAAAGAGATAACAAGAACTTAAATAGATCAATAGGAGAAACAAGCTGTAAAATGGGTATGAGTTCAGTAGTAAGTACTACTAACATTCTAAACAGAGTATTTCTTTTAACATATTTTATTAACTAAACTGAAAAAGTTGCTACAAAAATCTTTCTGCCAGATTTACTTCCAAAAAACAGGTAGACATTTACTTCTAAGATAAAAAGAATTCCATCAAAGAAAGCACAACTAAAATTAAATATGGTTAAGGATCATTACATCTAAATATTTCACATTCAAAACTCTCACGATTATGTTCCATATACATTTCAATTCTTAAACCCTAGTGAAGGCATGTCAAATACACATAATAGTTATGAAAATTACCACGAATTCATACAAAGAGTAACAGAGAAGCTTAAGCTTGAAGATTAAAGTGTAGTACAGGAAACCACAATTTCTGGTGGTTGCAAAAGATTACAACCTCAGCCAAAGATATTGAGAATTAGATTTATGAGCACAAATAGAGAAGTCAACAAGACTCTTTTTAGACAAACATCAAACATAGAGAAAAATATGAATTGCAAAGGCTCAATACTTTTGAATTAGGAACTCAAACATGTATTTAAATATGTTCTGAGGTTCAACACAATAAAAAGACAAAACATTCAGAAGTCCTTCACTTCTAGATAGAAACAGTCTAAGTAAAACTATGAGCTGTTTAGAAATAAGAGTCTATAACGGTCAACCATAGCCCTTACATGTAAATAAATGTGCATAAAGATTCAAACTATGCTCTGTTTCGAAACCCCATACACAAAGTGATGGCCTAAATATGCCCAAATTTACAAAGTAAAGGACCGAAGCCCGATAAGACAACTCTAGATATAAATGCTTAAAGTTATAAAAAAAATTACTTCACTATAGCTCCAAATGGTAGACATAACCTACAAGAAATTAATCTCTACGATTCATAAACTCTAGCACTCTGGCTGCAAAACCTCCATTAGAACTAAAGGCAAAAGAGCAAGTACTTGGTGTAAGGTAGGTTTGGTCACAGTTGAAGCTGGATTGAGAGTTTCTCCATAACGTAGTTGAAACTCCTGAACCTGTAAAGGAAACCTGCCACACGGTAATGGAAACAACGCTAGAAGCCCTCGTTTAAAACTAAACTATACACATAAATAAAAATAGAAGTATGAAAGAGGATCTCATAATTACTTACCCTTGCAAAACATGGAGAAAACCGCAATGCAGAGGAATGGAACTCCGATAGTATTAAGAGGAAACAAATGCTTTAAGTCACCAACCCAGAAAAAACCATAGTGTCGCAGGACAAAGAGGAGAGGAAAACATAATATGCCCATGGTCAAAGGAACTTGAAGGTATTGAGCACCGTCACGAAACCTTGAACAAAGCTGCTCTCACTCTGGAATAGTGCAAAGACCCGACAGAGATGCTACTCCCGGGAAATGACGATATAACTTCACTTGAGCCATCCGATGCAGCTAGCAGCCAAGAACCGTTGATGAGAAGACGGATCCTGAGGGCAGCGCAAAAAGTGGACAACCCAGAGCATGGAGGACCGCCGCCTAGGCCACAAGGCCAAAACCGTTAAATTTGGCCCGTTCTCAATACTAAGTCGGGGCCTGTTATTAAATATAAAGTCCAATATAGTACTGGAAAATAAATGTAAAATGTTTAATTGAAATCCAAAGTAAATTTGAGAGCATATATATAATTGTTTTGGTTATCAATCACATTCCAGCTATTATGAATTATTAAAGCACTAATTGTTGCTTGAGGTAATAAAAAAATTATTATCTCGAATTCTAATCATCAATAATATAAATATTCCAAAAGGAATTAAAAGAGAGCATTAGGATTTGGAAATCTACAGAAATTTTTATTTATATAATGTTTGTGTTTAATATATGGACTTGTGACAGCGTGGTTGCGCAACTAATACATAGATCTAGTTTCCAACACCAATGCCCCATTCCACAATGTATATTCACTTGGCTAGAAATTTGATATCCAAGCCAAGGTCACTACAAATATCTACCTACGCCATTTATTTATTGTACCATACTCATGCTTGCTTCTCCTAAGTGGTGATAGTGTCATACGTCCGCTCCTCCAAATGTTTGATAAGGACATGGTCAAACTTCCATTTGTCGCATACCATGCTTACATCCATGTGGATAAGCTAGGTGTTTGCATGTGCTCATAGCCGAGAAATAATGTGGAGCTTCCAAGTATCATGGAAAAAAGCTTTAATGGTCATGAGACATGAATATGGGATGACGTGAGAATGTCAAGCCACCAACATATTTCCTTCTTCTCTTATACCCCTTGGTCATTCAATACTACAATACTTTGATCTTTCTTCGCTCTTTTCATAGTCAAATCTTAGAAACACCATTGCGCTCTTAGTGAGCCAACATCCCTTTGTCGAAATGTACTCCCTTAGTTTCTAAAGAATCTACTTTTTCATTTAGATTAATCTTATCATGATAAAACTTGTCTCTGTCAAATTTTCCTAATTGTATTCTTGATTTTTACAGAATTAGATGTCGAACGACTATCATAGAGTCTCCAAAATCCATTAAATGCCTTTCTTTCATTGATATAGCGACCTTTAACCCTTGCCACAAGGCCAAAAATTTGCTTCAATTATTGTTAGCACTCCCCAAGCCCAATCATATTGTAACTCTAGTTCCTCGTTGAGGAGAAAGATAACCCCTCCAGCTTCTGGCTCCCCTCAATAATCTATATGTTATTCTTATAAAAAAAACTATATAACATTATTCCTCTGAAAGAGTAATATATAAAATAGAAATTGACTTTATATTAACTTTCCTTTCTTTTAATAGATTTTTTTTAGATTCCATAGATAAAATAAATCTCAAAATCATTACGAAAATTAATACCAAAATAAAAGAATGTTATCAACACAAACTTCTTATTTTTTTATTATTTTCTCAATATTACTTTTCATTTATAATTATTTTCTCAATACTAAGTTTCATTAATCTATAGGCTCAAAGTGTGAGGGGCGTAAAGTATCTATTCCTTGGTAGACTTTGCAGCCAAATTGGGGGAGGTGGGTCCCTTGTCCCACAAACAAGAGGTCTCCTAGACCAATTTAATGTTAGCCTTGGCCATTACCTTAAAATTAGATAATAATAATAATACTTCCAATAAAAATATTTTAAACCCTATATAAAATCATTAAAATTTATAAAGATTTTCATACAAATATTTTAATTTATAACGTTTTTAATAAAATATTTTAAAATAGTTTGTAATTGCCGTTTTAAAAGTTAATAAAATTATCTAGAAATCTTGCATTACAACCGGTATAAATGTAATTTTTAGTATTTTTCGAATTACTTAACTTATAACTTAACTTTATCCTATTTTACCATTAGCAAACTTTTTATCAGTACTTTTATAGTTTCTTAATTATTCAATAAATAAATAATAAATTTTATTAATAAATAAATGTTAACTATGAAAAACTGAGAGCAAATATAAATGTGATTTAATTTTAAAATTTAATGAAAAGATTTTCCAGATCACCAACGAAGGAAACGTATCCCTTCCCGTATAAAAATTATGTTTCTTTAAAAGCATTTAAGTATTTATATAGCCTGTCCAGAAAAGTATCCTATCCCTCTGAAAATGTAAGGATTTTAAAAACGGACAACAATTTCTCACCTCTCTATTGCGCTTGAGATGTTGCATCGACCATGCAACCATAACCAAACAAGCAAGCCAGATATTTGTGTATCACTCTCACTGAAATCAATCATCCACCACTACTTATGAAATAATAACAAACTGAAAATAACACAGATGAAGCCAACGAACAGCACGAGAGCACCTGAATTTCCATTTATGATAAGAAAAAAACAATTTTGAAAAGGAGAGCTTTCTTGTAAGATCAGAAAAAAAAACAGTTTTGAAAAGGTAGATTCCGCGGCTTTTGAGAAAACGCTGGCCTTCTGCTCCAGATTCTTCGTATCCGCTTTGCATCAAAATTACAGAGCGTGCTCCATGCCAAAGAATCTGCATCGAACATGTATTCGAAAGCATAGAATGTATATATATATATATATATATATATATACAGTCAAGGAAACAAGACTAACAAGCTTTCTTCACGTAGATGAATGGATTATCAGCAATCAATAGTCTTGCTATTTGTAAGTACAGAAAGGAAACAACAAGCCGCCATTTCTCAAAACGATAAAAATAAATGGAATTTCGAAGAGTTATATGTTTATTGTCAATGAAATTATATATATATATATATATATGGTTCCTGTTGTTTACTCAATACAAGGTTTTGACAAAACCGTTAATGAGTTGAGAAAACGTACTAAAAGGGCATTATTAGATTTCAGATAGTATCCACATAATTTCGTATACTTTCAATGATTTGGTTATTTTGGAGAGAGCGTTTTTAGATTGTTGGGAAGAAGAGGAGATGCGAGGTGGGAGCAATTTGGAGTGAGCGGTGGTTTTATTACAAAATGGTTGGTGGTGAATTTTGTTATGGTGCGTTATAAATACAGATGATGAAAATTGTTTAATATATATATATAGATATATATATATTAATTCCTTTGTTTGTTTATTTGTTGGAGACTGTATTTTTAATTTAAGATATAAATTACTATGTGAGGAGGAAGAGGAAAAGGATGGAGAGTTTGGAGTTGTATTATAATTTATTTGAAAATTTATGTGCTTGTAATATAAACGATTTTTATGTTATTTTTTGTTAGATAATGAACTTCTCACTTTGGGTTTTATGTAAAAGAGAGAATTGGAAGGCAGCGTCATGTGCTCTTCATAAAAATAAGTGAGGAATATAGTTTATATTTGTTTATTCCTTGTGGCAATCATAGAATAGCTTAGAACGAAATATAATCTTGAACATGTCAGTGCAAGTCCATTTTAGGAGTGCTGCTTCGAAACCACTTCGTTTATTATATTTTAGGGAATAAAGTTCTTTAGAAATTTATCCTTTTTATGAAAATTTCCTTCTAATTTTCATTGTGCTTACCGAGATATGAATAAATGAGGGGATTTCAAATAGGGAAAGCATTTCAAGCTTACCAACAATGGTGATGAAAATATACATATATAAGTTTAAATGTTGGGCTTATTCTAAATTACTTAGAAAATATAGTCGACTTTAACAATTGTTTGGTGAGGTCTCATAACCAAGAAAGTTCATGGCACTCACGATTGGAAATTACCAAGTGGTTCTCATTAGGATTTGAGTAACATATTACTTGGTGTATATATTATAATGCTTTTAATGAGACAAACATTATCCATATTTATAATGAATCCAATGAATATGTTGAACCTTTGTTTAAGGATATTTAAGGATTCATTTCTTTTAAATCCAGTTAGCTGTAGGATATAGAAGCATAAGTAAAGATGTCTTTCTTAATATTGGTCTATCGTCTTAATTATCCTTTCTTGAAATTTAAAATTGCAAGAGTTTGAATAAATAAAAAAATTTAAACTTGTAAGCTTACATAGTGATGTTATCTACTATGTTGTAAAGTTTATCTGTTTATCTTTTATTTATCAGCATAAACTCCTTTTCTTGAATATTGAAGCCCCTTCTTGTGCATCGAGAGAAATTTGTCAAAAGTGATTAGGTCTCTTGCAATCTACTAGACATCAATTTGATGTTGGAGGCTCCAACTCTATTTTTCCCACTAAAACATTTTTCCCACCAAAACATGTTGGTGATATACAACAACGATTGGGTTATTTTGGGGAGAATTTATTAGATCTATAGTATCTCTATTTTGCTAGGAGATACTCTTGCAACCAAAAATTTCTCTCAAATTACTTGAACCCACAATCATCCACTCTACTAATTTGACTTTGGTAAACCATTTGGTGTTTTTTTTTAAAAGTAATTTGTAGTTATTTTTTTTCTCTCGAATTTTATTAAATCTAGTTCAACCAATCTCTCCCTCGACATATTCCTAAGCCTTCCCAACTTATTTCTTTAAGCAATTTGAAGTGACACAAGTTTTTTAAGGTGGAAAGGAGGATTTAGTTAAAATATTACCACTTGTTTTTCAAAATTTGTCGGCAAAATTTAATAAAAAAATTTGGGCAAAGACCTTTCTCTTTTAACTATTGATTTGTTCTTGAGCGGTCAATTTACAGCTTATTTTGTGAGAATATTTCACTTTTGGACAAGTTTTTAAAATAATTTTCCTATAAAATTATTTTAAAATTACTTGAACCCACAATCATCCACTCTACTAATTTGACTTTGGTAAACCATTTGGTGTTTTTTTTAAAAAGTAATTTGTAGTTATTTTTTTTCTCTCGAATTTTATTAAATCTAGTTCAACCAATCTCTCCCTCGACATATTCCTAAGCCTTCCCAACTTATTTCTTTAAGCAATTTGAAGTGACACAAGTTTTTTAAGGTGGAAAGGAGGATTTAGTTAAAATATTACCACTTGTTTTTCAAAATTTGTCGGCAAAATTTAATAAAAAAATTTGGGCAAAGACCTTTCTCTTTTAACTATTGATTTGTTTTTGAGCGGTCAATTTAAAGCTTATTTTGTGAGAATATTTCACTTTTGGACAAGTTTTTAAAAGAATTTTCCTATAAAATTATTTTAAAATTTCTTTCTAGTTTTATTTGCACATGTGCATGACCATACAGTTGGTCACTCCAGATAATTATCACACTTGCAAATAAAATATGTAACAACTATTCGATCCAAAATCACTTTGCTAGATGCTAATTGCAAATTACTTAATATTACCGAGAGAAATTGAAAAGCCATTGGACTGATCGGGCTATATGTTTTAGATACTTTATTATTTTGTCTTGATAAATGTACAACTACAAAATAAGCTTAGTATCATTTTACTTCTTTATGTGAAACAATAAATTGATTTCATGCTTTAGAGTTGGATGCACAGTTATTAGTATTGGTACTTGATGAGAAAGTTTGTATTAAGTATTACCTTTCCAAATTGCAAATATTGTTGGCCTAATTAGAAGGGTGTGGAAAAGATAATTCTATCTTGTTAATCTTATGAAAACTCAATGGTCATTCAAGGTTTTTCAAATGCACTCTATTTTATGATCTATACCTTTCTAGATTCATTTAAAATGCCTATTTTTAAGACATTTTGGGATCTCCTTACTAGGGACAAAACTAAACTAAACTAGCTAAGTGTTATTTCTAGCTTACCACATCTTGTACTTATGGCTCATGCCTCTAAAGATGAGCACAAATAAATATTCAGCTAGAAGAGAAATTATGATCAAGCCCAAGAGTGTCACTCTAGGCCTACACAGAACACTAAATGTCCCCATTCAACTTTGAAGTTTGATGGATATTCCTCTAATAGAGAGAAGAAGTAGAACAAGTTAGGTGAATTATGCACAATTTGTGGCAAATCTTTGCATACTGAAGCAAAGTGTTGGGAAAACGCAAGCCTTAGATAAAGTGATGAATAAGCACAATAATTAGACAAATAAAAGAAATAAGGGACATGGTTTGATGGACAAATCTCTATATAGAACCAATAACAAATACATACTTGATTTAGGTTCATCCCATCACATGACTTCTTGTTAGGGTATGCATGCCTCTACATCATATAGTATCGTCTCACACATTTCTTTTGGATACTACTCATATTGATGTCTTGTCTTTAGGTATGTGATATAAAAGATGGATGTATTAATAATATAATCGTTGTTCTTGAGATATGTACCAATTTTTTATCCATCTATCATATTTGTCACTCTAGTCATGAGAAGACAATACAATTTGAATCAAGTATGTTGATGTTAGCTTCATGATCCATGAGTTTTTGTTGCTATTGTATAATTTAATAATGTTTCTATATTATCTGCATTTCCAAATTTTAGGATGATCCAAGCATATTTCAGTGAATCACAACAAACAGTAATTGTTTTCTACTATTGGAAGTTTACAAGCCTATAGTTTGGGTAAACCACCATATCCACCCATGGTATTTGAAAGGTGAAAAAAAACAAAATAAATATCTAATCACATTGGATACATACATGACCAATCGTTGCTTTTACCTAGTGTTTATTGTTATTCTTCCCTCGTCTTCCCATGGGTTTTCTAACCCTTGGTATTTTAATATTAATAATGTGCACAAACTCTTATGAATACATCATAGTAATTATTATTAGGACTTGACCTTAAAGTACATGGAGTTTTCATAGTAATTTGTTAACAGTATTTTACCATTGTAATAGTATTAGAGATTTTTTATATCTCTCTTCTCTTCATAATTTCTTTCATACACTTGTGACATATTTTTATAAATATTTAGTCGCATTCATTAGACAACCTAGAACATTGATATTAGATCGATCTACTCCTAATATAGGGAGTTGAATCTCAAGGTACTTTTACTTGAGGATAACCACTCTCTCTATCCCAGAAACTTCCCATGGTGGGGGAAAAGATAAATGATGGAGTATGACATCATATCAATTTTTTTATCAAGGAAGCATGAAAACAATAGAGAAATAAGACAATGGACAATTTCACCAAGATCTTTCGATGTCTGCTAAAAACAATTGAGGCATCCTCAACAAGTGATAATTTGAGAGGTGTGACACCCTTCATGATACAAGTTAACCTTGATATCTCCTAATTCAAAGGCCAAATAACTACATTTTTTTTGGAGAACTGATTAAATATGTTACAACACTATTAGTTTGTCAAAAAACGTTTTCACAATGATAAGATCAATTTCACGCTCCTTAGAGAACTTACCCATGTTAAAAATTGGTAGGAGGACTATTGAGAGTGGCATAAGAATATGAGTCTACAATGTTCAATACAATACCAACTTGGGGTACTTTTGTTGATTCCCTCACGAAGGAGATTTTCCTTATAGTGAACTATGATGACCATTACATAAGATGGAAAACTTTGCAATAGGAGGGAGACCAAATGATGCTATAGTATACTAGTAATTCCAATACTTTGCACTCAAAACATATTATAAAATTTGTGTACCACCTAGTTTTGGCGTACCATAGTGTCATGCATAGTTACATATAAACAAATATGTATTTCTTGTACATCTCTTCAATGAAAGTCATTTATTGATATGGTGTATAACTAAGGTGGAAATTGAAGGAAATGAACAAGTATGAGTCTTGGTCTACAAATCCACTACAATAGAATTTCAAGGAAGGAGGACCTAACTCAAAAATGGAAGAGGCGAAGTATGGAGATACAACCTCAAGATACCATCCCAATTTAGAGGAATACAATGGTAACAAAAAATTGATTAAGGAAACTGAAAAGTGCTATGAGTTCCAGGAAAGACCTTGACACAATATTATTGAATGCTTCTTGAAAGAATCATTGTTGGTTGA
>APFE031680561.1:79871-92257 GCA_000404065.3 Pinus taeda | reverse complement strand
AACACCAATGCCCCATTCCACAATGTATATTCACTTGGCTAGAAATTTGATATCCAAGCCAAGGTCACTACAAATATCTACCTACGCCATTTATTTATTGTACCATACTCATGCTTGCTTCTCCTAAGTGGTGATAGTGTCATACGTCCGCTCCTCCAAATGTTTGATAAGGACATGGTCAAACTTCCATTTGTCGCATACCATGCTTACATCCATGTGGATAAGCTAGGTGTTTGCATGTGCTCATAGCCGAGAAATAATGTGGAGCTTCCAAGTATCATGGAAAAAAGCTTTAATGGTCATGAGACATGAATATGGGATGACGTGAGAATGTCAAGCCACCAACATATTTCCTTCTTCTCTTATACCCCTTGGTCATTCAATACTACAATACTTTGATCTTTCTTCGCTCTTTTCATAGTCAAATCTTAGAAACACCATTGCGCTCTTAGTGAGCCAACATCCCTTTGTCGAAATGTACTCCCTTAGTTTCTAAAGAATCTACTTTTTCATTTAGATTAATCTTATCATGATAAAACTTGTCTCTGTCAAATTTTCCTAATTGTATTCTTGATTTTTACAGAATTAGATGTCGAACGACTATCATAGAGTCTCCAAAATCCATTAAATGCCTTTCTTTCATTGATATAGCGACCTTTAACCCTTGCCACAAGGCCAAAAATTTGCTTCAATTATTGTTAGCACTCCCCAAGCCCAATCATATTGTAACTCTAGTTCCTCGTTGAGGAGAAAGATAACCCCTCCAGCTTCTGGCTCCCCTCAATAATCTATATGTTATTCTTATAAAAAAAACTATATAACATTATTCCTCTGAAAGAGTAATATATAAAATAGAAATTGACTTTATATTAACTTTCCTTTCTTTTAATAGATTTTTTTTAGATTCCATAGATAAAATAAATCTCAAAATCATTACGAAAATTAATACCAAAATAAAAGAATGTTATCAACACAAACTTCTTATTTTTTTATTATTTTCTCAATATTACTTTTCATTTATAATTATTTTCTCAATACTAAGTTTCATTAATCTATAGGCTCAAAGTGTGAGGGGCGTAAAGTATCTATTCCTTGGTAGACTTTGCAGCCAAATTGGGGGAGGTGGGTCCCTTGTCCCACAAACAAGAGGTCTCCTAGACCAATTTAATGTTAGCCTTGGCCATTACCTTAAAATTAGATAATAATAATAATACTTCCAATAAAAATATTTTAAACCCTATATAAAATCATTAAAATTTATAAAGATTTTCATACAAATATTTTAATTTATAACGTTTTAATAAAAAATGAATATTTTAATAGTTTGTAATTGCCGTTTTAAAAGTTAATAAAATTATCTAGAAATCTTGCATTACAACCGGTATAAATGTAATTTTTAGTATTTTTCGAATTACTTAACTTATAACTTAACTTTATCCTATTTTACCATTAGCAAACTTTTTATCAGTACTTTTATAGCTTTCTTAATATTCAATAAATAAATAATAAATTTTATTAATAAATAAATGTTAACTATGAAAAACTGAGAGCAAATATAAATGTGATTTAATTTTAAAATTTAATGAAAAGATTTTCCAGATCACCAACGAAGGAAACGTATCCCTTCCCGTATAAAAATTATGTTTCTTTAAAAGCATTTAAGTATTTATATAGCCTGTCCAGAAAAGTATCCTATCCCTCTGAAAATGTAAGGATTTTAAAAACGGACAACAATTTCTCACCTCTCTATTGCGCTTGAGATGTTGCATCGACCATGCAACCATAACCAAACAAGCAAGCCAGATATTTGTGTATCACTCTCACTGAAATCAATCATCCACCACTACTTATGAAATAATAACAAACTGAAAATAACACAGATGAAGCCAACGAACAGCACGAGAGCACCTGAATTTCCATTTATGATAAGAAAAAAACAATTTTGAAAAGGAGAGCTTTCTTGTAAGATCAGAAAAAAAAACAGTTTTGAAAAGGTAGATTCCGCGGCTTTTGAGAAAACGCTGGCCTTCTGCTCCAGATTCTTCGTATCCGCTTTGCATCAAAATTACAGAGCGTGCTCCATGCCAAAGAATCTGCATCGAACATGTATTCGAAAGCATAGAATGTATATATATATATATATATATATATATATTATAAGTCGATAAGACTAAAATTTCTGGCACGTACATGATGGAATTTAGGAATAATTAGTTTTGCTATTTGTAAGTCAGAAGCGTAAAGTGCAATTTTCTTCACGTAATAAATGGAATTGAGAATAATTGTTTATTGTCAATGAAATAGTAATATATTAGTATATATATATATGTTCCTGCTTCTTGTTACTCAATGGCAGGGCTTTGAAAACGCGAAGAGTGAGAGGTCTGACAGGAGGCATTATTTAGATTCGATAGTATCACATAATTCTATACTTTTCAAATGATTTCTGCGTTTATTTGCGAGAGCAGCGTTTTTAGATTGGGAAAGAAGATGAGATGCGAGTGGGAGCAATTTGGAGCTGGAGCGGTTGGCCGTTTTATACAAAATGCGTTGGTGGCTGGGGAATTATTTATGTGCGGAGAGAGCAGTATGATGAAATTGTGTAATATAATATAGTGAGTATGTGATATAGTATATTAATTGTTGTGGTTGTTTATTTGTTGGAGACTGTATTTTTAATTTAAGATATAAATTACTATGTGAGGAGGAAGAGGAAAAGGATGGAGAGTTTGGAGTTGTATTATAATTTATTTGAAAATTTATGTGCTTGTAATATAAACGATTTTTATGTTATTTTTTGTTAGATAATGAACTTCTCACTTTGGGTTTTATGTAAAAGAGAGAATTGGAAGGCAGCGTCATGTGCTCTTCATAAAAATAAGTGAGGAATATAGTTTATATTTGTTTATTCCTTGTGGCAATCATAGAATAGCTTAGAACGAAATATAATCTTGAACATGTCAGTGCAAGTCCATTTTAGGAGTGCTGCTTCGAAACCACTTCGTTTATTATATTTTTTACGGAAATAAAGTTCTTTAGAAATTTTCCTTTTTATGAAAATTTCCTTCTACTTTTCTTGTGCTTACCGAGATATGAATAAATGAGGGGATTTCAAATAGGGAAAGCATTTCAAGCTTACCAACAATGGTGATGAAAATATACATATATAAGTTTAAATGTTGGGCTTATTCTAAATTACTTAGAAAATATAGTCGACTTTAACAATTGTTTGGTGAGGTCTCATAACCAAGAAAGTTCATGGCACTCACGATTGGAAATTACCAAGTGGTTCTCATTAGGATTTGAGTAACATATTACTTGGTGTATATATTATAATGCTTTTAATGAGACAAACATTATCCATATTTATAATGAATCCAATGAATATGTTGAACCTTTGTTTAAGGATATTTAAGGATTCATTTCTTTTAAATCCAGTTAGCTGTAGGATATAGAAGCATAAGTAAAGATGTCTTTCTTAATATGGGTCTAAAATCCTTAATTATCCTTTCTTGAATCATTTATTAAAATTGCAAGAGTTTGAATAAATAAAAAAATTTAAACTTGTAAGCTTACATAGTGATGTTATCTACTATGTTGTAAAGTTTATCTGTTTATCTTTTATTTATCAGCATAAACTCCTTTTCTTGAATATTGAAGCCCCTTCTTGTGCATCGAGAGAAATTTGTCAAAAGTGATTAGGTCTCTTGCAATCTACTAGACATCAATTTGATGTTGGAGGCTCCAACTCTATTTTTCCCACTAAAACATTTTTCCCACCAAAACATGTTGGTGATATACAACAACGATTGGGTTATTTTGGGGAGAATTTATTAGATCTATAGTATCTCTATTTTGCTAGGAGATACTCTTGCAACCAAAAATTTCTCTCAAATTACTTGAACCCACAATCATCCACTCTACTAATTTGACTTTGGTAAACCATTTGGTGTTTTTTTTTAAAAGTAATTTGTAGTTATTTTTTTTCTCTCGAATTTTATTAAATCTAGTTCAACCTAAATTCTCTTCCCATTCGATATTATTCCTTCTTTCGTTTTCAAGAAGACTTGCATATACACAAGTTTCTTTAAGGTGGAAGGAGCGATTAGTTAAATATTACCACCGTGTCTCTTCTCTTACTGTTGGCAAAAAGGAATAAAAAAATTTGGGCAAAGACCTTTCTCTTTTAACTATTGATTTGTTCTTGAGCGGTCAATTTACAGCTTATTTTGTGAGAATATTTCACTTTTGGACAAGTTTTTAAAATAATTTTCCTATAAAATTATTTTAAAATTACTTGAACCCACAATCATCCACTCTACTAATTTGACTTTGGTAAACCATTTGGTGTTTTTTTTAAAAAGTAATTTGTAGTTATTTTTTTTCTCTCGAATTTTATTAAATCTAGTTCAACCAATCTCTCCCTCGACATATTCCTAAGCCTTCCCAACTTATTTCTTTAAGCAATTTGAAGTGACACAAGTTTTTTAAGGTGGAAAGGAGGATTTAGTTAAAATATTACCACTTGTTTTTCAAAATTTGTCGGCAAAATTTAATAAAAAAATTTGGGCAAAGACCTTTCTCTTTTAACTATTGATTTGTTTTTGAGCGGTCAATTTAAAGCTTATTTTGTGAGAATATTTCACTTTTGGACAAGTTTTTAAAAGAATTTTCCTATAAAATTATTTTAAAATTTCTTTCTAGTTTTATTTGCACATGTGCATGACCATACAGTTGGTCACTCCAGATAATTATCACACTTGCAAATAAAATATGTAACAACTATTCGATCCAAAATCACTTTGCTAGATGCTAATTGCAAATTACTTAATATTACCGAGAGAAATTGAAAAGCCATTGGACTGATCGGGCTATATGTTTTAGATACTTTATTATTTTGTCTTGATAAATGTACAACTACAAAATAAGCTTAGTATCATTTTACTTCTTTATGTGAAACAATAAATTGATTTCATGCTTTAGAGTTGGATGCACAGTTATTAGTATTGGTACTTGATGAGAAAGTTTGTATTAAGTATTACCTTTCCAAATTGCAAATATTGTTGGCCTAATTAGAAGGGTGTGGAAAAGATAATTCTATCTTGTTAATCTTATGAAAACTCAATGGTCATTCAAGGTTTTTCAAATGCACTCTATTTTATGATCTATACCTTTCTAGATTCATTTAAAATGCCTATTTTTAAGACATTTTGGGATCTCCTTACTAGGGACAAAACTAAACTAAACTAGCTAAGTGTTATTTCTAGCTTACCACATCTTGTACTTATGGCTCATGCCTCTAAAGATGAGCACAAATAAATATTCAGCTAGAAGAGAAATTATGATCAAGCCCAAGAGTGTCACTCTAGGCCTACACAGAACACTAAATGTCCCCATTCAACTTTGAAGTTTGATGGATATTCCTCTAATAGAGAGAAGAAGTAGAACAAGTTAGGTGAATTATGCACAATTTGTGGCAAATCTTTGCATACTGAAGCAAAGTGTTGGGAAAACGCAAGCCTTAGATAAAGTGATGAATAAGCACAATAATTAGACAAATAAAAGAAATAAGGGACATGGTTTGATGGACAAATCTCTATATAGAACCAATAACAAATACATACTTGATTTAGGTTCATCCCATCACATGACTTCTTGTTAGGGTATGCATGCCTCTACATCATATAGTATCGTCTCACACATTTCTTTTGGATACTACTCATATTGATGTCTTGTCTTTAGGTATGTGATATAAAAGATGGATGTATTAATAATATAATCGTTGTTCTTGAGATATGTACCAATTTTTTATCCATCTATCATATTTGTCACTCTAGTCATGAGAAGACAATACAATTTGAATCAAGTATGTTGATGTTAGCTTCATGATCCATGAGTTTTTGTTGCTATTGTATAATTTAATAATGTTTCTATATTATCTGCATTTCCAAATTTTAGGATGATCCAAGCATATTTCAGTGAATCACAACAAACAGTAATTGTTTTCTACTATTGGAAGTTTACAAGCCTATAGTTTGGGTAAACCACCATATCCACCCATGGTATTTGAAAGGTGAAAAAAAACAAAATAAATATCTAATCACACAATTGGCATTTACCATACATGACCAATCGTTAGATTTTAACATAGTGATTTATTGTATTCTCCCATCGTACTCTCCCATGGGTTTTTCTAACCCTTGGTATTTTAAATATAATAAATGTGCACAACTCTATATGAAAATACATCATAAGTAATATAATTATAGGACTTGAACACTATAAAGTACATGAAGTTTTCCATTAGGTAATTTAGTTACATATTTTACCATTTAATAAAGTAATTAAGATTTTTTCATATCATTCTCTTCTCTTCATAATTTCTTTCATACACTTGTGACATATTTTTATAAATATTTAGTCGCATTCATTAGACAACCTAGAACATTGATATTAGATCGATCTACTCCTAATATAGGGAGTTGAATCTCAAGGTACTTTTACTTGAGGATAACCACTCTCTCTATCCCAGAAACTTCCCATGGTGGGGGAAAAGATAAATGATGGAGTATGACATCATATCAATTTTTTTATCAAGGAAGCATGAAAACAATAGAGAAATAAGACAATGGACAATTTCACCAAGATCTTTCGATGTCTGCTAAAAACAATTGAGGCATCCTCAACAAGTGATAATTTGAGAGGTGTGACACCCTTCATGATACAAGTTAACCTTGATATCTCCTAATTCAAAGGCCAAATAACTACATTTTTTTTGGAGAACTGATTAAATATGTTACAACACTATTAGTTTGTCAAAAAACGTTTTCACAATGATAAGATCAATTTCACGCTCCTTAGAGAACTTACCCATGTTAAAAATTGGTAGGAGGACTATTGAGAGTGGCATAAGAATATGAGTCTACAATGTTCAATACAATACCAACTTGGGGTACTTTTGTTGATTCCCTCACGAAGGAGATTTTCCTTATAGTGAACTATGATGACCATTACATAAGATGGAAAACTTTGCAATAGGAGGGAGACCAAATGATGCTATAGTATACTAGTAATTCCAATACTTTGCACTCAAAACATATTATAAAATTTGTGTACCACCTAGTTTTGGCGTACCATAGTGTCATGCATAGTTACATATAAACAAATATGTATTTCTTGTACATCTCTTCAATGAAAGTCATTTATTGATATGGTGTATAACTAAGGTGGAAATTGAAGGAAATGAACAAGTATGAGTCTTGGTCTACAAATCCACTACAATAGAATTTCAAGGAAGGAGGACCTAACTCAAAAATGGAAGAGGCGAAGTATGGAGATACAACCTCAAGATACCATCCCAATTTAGAGGAATACAATGGTAACAAAAAATTGATTAAGGAAACTGAAAAGTGCTATGAGTTCCAGGAAAGACCTTGACACAATATTATTGAATGCTTCTTGAAACAATCATTATTGGTTGATATTAGAATGAGAAAAATAAACTTTGGCTCATTTTTCAATTTAGAATAAGATAAAAGGAAGTAACTAATTATTATAAAACCTAGTTCTAACATGAGGACCAAAACTATCCAACAAGAAGAGTGAAAGGAGGTGGATAGGTGGGAGCACCTCTAGCATTATGAAATGTGGGTCAAGAAGACATTGCTACATTTCATTGTTTATAGTGGGAGTGAAGAGAGTTTGATGTAAGCAAATATCCCTAATATATTGAAGCGCAAAACAATTCATCACCCCTAACCATACACAATTTGTTAGTTGACCCATCGACAAGTCATCGACATTAATTATAAATGATTCATGTCCTACGAGATCAAACCCTTCAAAGATGAGGGATTGTGCAATATTTCCCCACTAAATATTTGTGATGTTCTCATAGGAAAACTTTACATGTCGAAATTTTATGTTGTTTATGAGTCTCAATGACATAGGGACATTTTTACTCTAGGGGATTAGTTGTACAACGTACTAGAGGGTATTCCAACTATAGGAAATTCATCAATATTTTAAAACAATGTAAAAAGTAATTATCTCATAATTCCAAGTTTGTTTACTTCATGGTTCAAGTAGAGGTAGAGAAGAAAGTGACTATAGCCACTACAAATTCAACACAAGCTCATTCTAGAGAACATAAAATGGTTGAAAATCTCATAAAATGTTTTAGAGATATATTCACCTCACCTAGAGGGTTGCCTCTACATTTTGTTTTCAATCACTGGTATACATGGCATGAAACTATTCGATATTCTCAAGATGAGTACACTATATATCTTTACAAATCTATCATTCATAGTGGTTTTCAGATGTATTTTGGTTCCAACCAAAAAGCCCATTCATGTCAAATTCTGATTACATCTTCACCAACAAAGTCCTCCCTTGCTAAGGTTGAAGCAAATCAAGCAACCAAATCATTTTAACAAATCTAACACCTCCAACAACAATTTCATGACTTCCTACTGAAAGAAAATACTAAGTACATGCAACAACAAAATCATCATGATATTCAAACAAGTTTTAGGTTGGTGATAAGATGGTCACACATACAAGAAAAGTGCCTCACCTGTACAGAGACATATCTCAAAGAACTCTATTATGGGATTTATACAACTGCAAAGTATATGGGTGAAAATTCTTTTGAATTGACTCTTCTCCCTTTCCTTGGCTTGCACCCTATTTTTATGTGGAGCTAATTATATCATATTTTCTAAGTATATAGGTACCTTAATGGAGGCCCACCTTAGCTTCATCATGTTGCCCATTCATTTAACATGCTAACTCTTTGAGTAGGATTTTTCATGAAATATTTGGAAAAGTAAACTATAGATATTTTCACCAATTATACAATCAAAATATGGTTCTTTGTTTGCACATTTTTTCCTGTATTCATGGGGTTTATGCCGTTTTCTCTCTTAAAAAAAAACCAATATCCCTTTCATAATCAAAATGCATTATTTTGTACAACATCTCTTACGTTGATGCATAATGATTTTATGTTATTTTGACTTATTTTTTCTCCGTGAATAATTATTCACTATCATTAATTTAAGATTTCTAATGGTAGTCCTATCTCTACTTCCTTAAGTACAAGAGTGAAATCCTTGCAACATTTAAGCCATTCAAATATTTTGTTGAGACTGAATTAAGTTTCTTCGTTAAGAAAATATACACTCATAATGGCGGTGGGGGCATATGTTAATGAAACATTAAAATATTTCTGTGGAGAATAAGTCATACGACATCAATACTATGTACCCAACATCCCCCACCAAAATATATTTTCCCAACGTAAGAATCGAACTCTAAAGGAGATAGTGAATGTCTTGATTCACTCCAAGAATATGACATCTTCTTTCTTGGAAAGAGTAGTTAATAGTGACAATTATATCCAAATACTGATCCATCATAGCGAAGTTCATCATATGACTCGGGTGATATCATGAACCCATGTTAATCTCAATGTCTCGTCTTTTAGAGTACATGAAAGCCCATATTTAATATTGATTCTAGATTAAAAGAATAAAGTAATCGAATAGAAGAGTCAATAGTTGACGCTTGTTGCCCATTATAAGGACATGAAACCATATAGGATCTTTTATCCTACTTCTAAGGAGGCATTTTTTAAATTTTTGTCCACTTTGATGAGCATTGCAATCCAACATCAGCTTGCTAACATTAGTAAGGGTTTAATGTTGATAATGGTCCTGATAATAATGGTAGTTTTGTAGATATTGAAAATGAAGAATGTATTCATAAATCTAATCAACTAGAGGATAGTCTAACATCAATACCGTCATAACATATTTAGTATAATTAGGAACATCTTGTCCGAGACCAATATTTCAGGTGAAGCCTACATAAGATAAATTTTCCTATCATATAAGGCTATAAGGCCATCGATTTCAACTCTTTTGGCTCCAACTAGACATAGTCAAGTGTAATAACTCATTTTGATCATGCCATTTTCGAATACCAACAAACATTTTACTATGCTATTGGAATACTTGAGTAGGAAGCTTCCATGATAAAAGAGTATTATTCTTTGATGCGAAATCACACCTGGGATCTCTTTACTCTTTATAAGGGATGAAATTTCATTTTTTGCAAGTGTCTCTAAAAACCAAATATGTAGAAGATGGCTCTATTGACAAACGTAAGGCACGTCTTGCGGCCAAGTTTTTTTCACAGATTGAAGGAAGTTGTCATTATAGCACTTTTACCCCCACTACTAAGAAAAATTCTCTATGTCTTGTGCCTTCTCTGTAATCGAGGCCAGCTAAGTGTAGTGGGTTAATGGGTTCTTTGTTAATGGTGTACTTTATTGACTACAAATTCCCATTTTTTTGCTTATCACGAGTTTAAGGTTCCGTTGTCTTTTTATCTAAAAGGTTCTACTCTTGGTTGTGATGTAGAGAGTTTGCGTACTTCGCATGTCAACTATTTTCATAATGATCATATAACTTACTCTTAAAGGAGGCACTTTTATGTTTTTATTTTATTTGATAGAGAGTTTTGTACATCGCATGTCAACTATTTTCATTTTGATCATATAATTTACTCATAAAGGAGTAACTTGTATCTTTTTATTTTATTTCTATACATGGATGATTCGATTCTCAAAGGGGGTTCAAGGGGGTTCTTCATATATGATTTTAAGTGTCGACGTAAAATAGATGGTAAAACTTGATATGATTAAACTTAGTCTCCTGCATTACCTTCTTGGATTGTAGTTTGATTGCTCATCAAATTGGATCACCATATTTCGAAAAAGATATGCTCATTATTTACTTTACTGCTTTGGCATGAATAGTTGTAAGCCTCCATCTACTCCTTCCTTTTATAGTATAAATTGTCAGTTTATTCTCTCAAGGTCCTCATCAGAGTAATTGAAAGGAAGCAAATTTTATTATTTGGTATATTCAAGGGACTTATAATTTTCAAATTTAGTACAACCCTGGTAATCTTGATCTTTTGGGTTTCACGGATTTTGATTGGGATTGATCATATTAGGATTAAAAGTCCACATATGATTTTAATTTATTTATTTGTTATGATCGTATTAATTGGTTATATAGGAACAACTAAATCATTGTATTCTCTTATGTAGAAGTGAATTATAAATCTACAATTATTATTAGTCAATAAATCATTTGGCCTTGACAATTGTTGACTGAGATCCACATTTAGAAGGAACAACCTATTATTCTTTGTTGAGATAAGCATAATGAAATACATATTTATGGAAATCCAATGGAACATCAAAACACCGGGAATATTTATATAGATATGCATTTCATTATCCAACTTAATCAAGATGGTGTTCTTAGGATGGAGTATGTGACTATTGATGATAGAGTAGCAAATATCTTCACAAAATATTTGGAATTACCAAGGTCTCTTCAGATATGAATCACACTTATCATGAGGGAATTTATATTTGGTTTTTAATCTTGAGTCCTCCTTCCCTCATCTCCTCATTCATCGTTTCTCTTCTTCATTTTTTACTCTCTTTTTGGGAAGATATTTCTCTTATGAGATGTTGTAAATGGGTACCTTACTAGTCCTCAATGTAATGATTGACTCATTGTTTTTTATTTACTTTTTTGTTTCACCCTTACATCTCAGTTATTAGGGACTCTCATAGTCTCAATAAAAGAATATTGAAACTTGTAAGCTTATGTAGTGATCTTATCTACTACATTCCAAAATCTAATCTTCTAGCTATCGCTAGAAATTTCTTCGGTTAATACAAGCTAGAATTATGTATAATCCTTTCGTCAAATAATGAAGATTATATTCCTTCATTTCTTCAATTTTATCTCTTTCTGGAAATATTTTTTTCTTCTTTTATATAGTCCAGTCCTTGGGTCTCTTTTATACATCCATACAAATCAAACATTTTATTTTCTTCTTTTATATGGTCTAGTCCTTGGGTCTTGTTTATACATCCATACAAATCAAATGGTATTTTCTTTTTCTCTAGTTTCTTGTCAATGCTTCTTTTTAAGGATGACCTACAACTACTAGAAAGAAGAGGAGTGGGATGGCTCTTAGAAAAATGTATGAAATTTAATTATTAGAAATATATTTTAAAGCATATAATGTGGTACTCTTACGAAATAAATGGTCATTATAAAAGGTTATTTATATAGTATGTACAGATTTGCATATAGTAATTTTTAAGTAAAAACTTAGAAACTATCTCTACATTAGAAATATTTTAAAAAATCTAATTTTACCTTTTGTAATAAAAATAATATTTTTTTCCCATGAAGAGAACACAAAAAATATGATAAATGGATACCATATCAAATTTTCTTGATAATTTATTCCTTCTATTGAATAGTGCTCAATATTTTATCACTAAATAA
>APFE031680561.1:2130-74158 GCA_000404065.3 Pinus taeda | reverse complement strand
ATATCAATGTTGGAGGGTTTTGAATGGTTGAGAAGTACCTACCTTTGTGGTCACAATTTTATGCAATCCATGAATGAAAAGGATGACATTTCTTTATCAAAATATGCTCCCTATGCATTGGGGTTACGGTTGCAAGACCTAAAATATTGTTGATATGACCATACCTTCAAACAAACCTTGGTTTAAAATATTTAACCATGTGAAGTTCACATTGCATACCATTATGTATTGTATATTTTCGGTACTGGGAGTACACATATGAAGAACAAAATATTGTGGAATAAATGTACTTACATGTAGGATGAAATATTATTCACTTGGGTTAATATATGGCAACTGAATACCATGAGAAGGTTGAAATATAGTTCATTGTATACCTATTTCATTTTCATAGTTTATAATCTATCGCCTCTTTGTAACATAGTGTGTGAGTCATGCTAGCAAGTGATTAACAAACTACAACATGACATGTCATTCCATAGATGCCATCTTGCACAATGTCAAACTTTATTGTTTGCAATCTATTATGTGACCCATCCATTCTGTAATCTCCATATCATACTTTATTTAAATTCCTTGTAAGGCACTCTCTCCCCTTGACAATGTCCTATTACTAGTTGGTTTTAACTCAGAGTTGTGTTATGTTGCTACAGTTTCCCATGACCACGTGAATGTTGTTTATGTGATGTGCCCATGCCTAAAATCATTGGATGACAATGCTATTTTTAATACGGTGTGGAATTAATACCCTAATTACTTCTGTGACTTTACCATCCATGTTTCCAATCATTTCATTGTCAATTACTCCCGCTATTCACCCACCAGTACTCTTGAACCTCAATGATCACATGGTGTTAAGATAACATTATCCCTAAACCTGTAATAAGAAGATATTATCAGAAAATAACATTTTCCGTGTTTCATTCTCTTTTTATATAGCATTAGACCATTTTTCCAAATAAAGTTTCTCAAATTCTCAATCTAAAAGTTTGTATAACTTCTTGATGTCAAGTGAGCTCCACCATATGGTAGCATCATATTTCAAACCAAGCCATACTAAACCTTTCCTATGTTTTAGAAAGTTTATCTTAAGATCTTTTATGAATTCTTCATTAGTAGACCCATTATCTTTCATTGTAAAAAATGCTTGCTAGAAGCCATGAAGAGGGTTTTGAAAAAAAATCACCCACTTTGGAAAAATTTAAAATGGACACAACTCAATCACTATTGCTCAAGATCCTTATTATAACCTATTTTTGAAAATGGAATGACCATTTTGCATATTCCCATGTGGTAGAAATCATGATCTAGACACTCTTGAATTTCAGATTCACACTCCAACTGTCCCACCGACACAATTGTTTTTGAAAAAAGAGTGGATTTGAAATCAACGATATCTCCCTGATTCAAGCTCTGTTTCGATCGATTGTTTTTTTTAATTTTGTAAAATTTCAAGAGGATCCTATATATGCAATTATTTTCTCAAAATTATTCACAAAAGATGCGAAAATTGACTGGAGATCCTCTGTCCATGAATTTTCTTCAAACAAATTTCTACAACACAACTAATTTTTAAATCAGCGATATTTCACTCATCCGGACTCGCATTCGGTCGATATATTTTTTTTTAATTTGGGTATTTTTTTGCAAAAAAATCCAGATCTACAATTTGTTTCTATAAATTTTGCACCAGAAGTTTCATATCATATATGCAAACTTCTGCCCAAAAACTTCCAGCAAAAATAATAAAAAAAAAATCTCATCGTTTTGCCCAAGAAAGTGCTCTGGTACCACTTATAATAGATCTAACCTACAAATAGATGACAATGAAAAATATACCCAATATTATAGCTAAACTCAAGAGCCAATGCAAGAGAAAAATAGGTAAACTTGAGAACTTTATTGACCAAAACCCTTAAGGCAGGTTAACACCATACAATCACTCCTTAAGGAAGGAGAACACTCCACAAGCCATATGCTTGCCAATACAATGATCCCTGACATATCTCCATGGGGAGTCTCTAGCCTCTAAATATATTCTTCATAAATATAATACCATGGATCATTACCATGGGTCTTTCAATACGATGTATCTAATACAATGGGCTTATCGCATTATTCCTAACTACTTGTGGTCCATTACATGATGCGGGTTAACCACTTTATTTATTAACTATGTCCCGTCACATTATTACATTATTCCCTTGGGCACCTCCCTTTGTACCCCTAAATATCCCCCTTAGGTATACTACAACTAGGTACCTTCTCAAAACATCTACATCCTCAAGTTCCTTACCATTGTCACTAGAAATATGCACTACAAATAACACACACCCTTTCCTATCAATATGCTTGGCTTGCATAGTTTCCACCATTCTTACTGATGTTTCTTTCTTCTTAGCCTCCAAGACTCTTTGTTCCCCATTGTCATCTACGAGCTCAATCAGATTATCATAAAAATACACCTTGGTCCTATATAGATACAACCAGTCGATGTCCAACAACATATTGTATGATCCCAACATCATTACATAAAAATGTGCTGAGATAAGCATACCATTTAACTCAAATGCACAAGATTTTACCCAATGATGAGCTCTCTTCTTGGTACATGTAGCCAACTACACTAACCAAGATTCTTCATGCACTTCTTTATTGAAACCAAACTTATCCACCAGGTTAGGATTAAAATAACTATAATTAGATCTAGGGTTGATAAAAATATAAACAGCTTGATCATAAAGATTATCGTCCATCTCGATAATAAACGCTTAGTGATGTACCTATCTGTTATCCTGCGCTGCGTACATCCTAGGAATACTTTTTCCAACATCTCCCACTGTTTTTCCCTTTTGAGAATTCTAGATTTGTGGTCTAGAACCCTGATGTTGTGGAAAATATCTCCTACGATGCTCTCCTCCACAAGTCCAACACCGCACACGCTCCCAATTTTCACTCTTATTCTGCTCCTTAGAATGAAGTCCTTGTCCTCTCTAAGATGTATTGAACTTCTTAGGTAGTGTGAAATTCTCTTTTTTACCTATATCCATGGGTCTTTCCTGTTTCTTGTCCAATTTTCCTTTATTCCTATCATTACCCTTCCAATCCTGCTTAGTGTCAAATTTCTCTTTCTATTACTCATAAAAATTCATTAGATTTCTGATGGCTTCCTCAAATGATCTAGGCTCATCAAATTCAATCTTGTCCTTCAATGCTATTAAGCACGCACTAATGAATCTTTGAATCTTTTCCTTCTACTCCTTGAGGTAAGGTGAATAGCTCAATAGCTCCAATATTATGCTAGTGTACTCCTCATCGGTCATGAATCCCATCTTCAGCTCATACAACTATTTTTCCCTATCATCATAGTACTCTATGATAACTACTTCTTCTAGAATAGCCTCTCCAACTCACTCCAAGTAAACTCACCCTCATAAATGTCATTGACGTTTTTCACATCTTCCCACTAGATATATGCTTTACCTTTAAGAAGAAATGTATCCATTATGGCGTTCATGTTCTCTAAGTAATCTTGTAATCGGAAGAAATTATTCATTCCAAGTAACCATGCTTTTGTATCCTATTTCTTCTTCATCTCTCCATCAAATGTAGGTGAATTTTATTACTTAAAATCATCTGGTAAATATCCCTTGTCACTACTCCTATAACGATTATAACGATGACAATCATAGTGCGTATCAGAACAGAAACTAGAGTAGTACTTGTGTCCATCACCTCTCTTGTTTGGAGCGTGTGAGAACCTACCATATCATTGTGTCAACTCGATCTGACTTCTAACCATGAGGATACCTACTGCCATAGGCCCCATTAGTTATTTCCTCCTATTAATGAATGATCTGAAATGGTATCTATCTTCGAAAATATGAAAAATCTAAAGGATTACTCCACTCACTTCTGCTTATTTCTCTTATGCCTCTATGATTATGTCATTGTCTTCTTTACAACTCCTTATTTCTATCTTAAATCTTCTCAGTGTGTCTACTAAGTCAGAAGAATTTTGTTAGGTCCCTATAATACTAGTGATTCCCCCATTACTATTGTCATTATATCACTTATTGTTGCTATTTTGCTCCATACACTCCCACTATTGCTATTTTTGTAACTTTATATTATTATTGTTAGGTCGGCTTGGTTATATTGTGACCCCTTAGACTCCTATATATAGGAAGGAGGTTTTTTCATTTGTATCATCCAAGAATTGTTCATTCATGTAATGTAAAGGAGGTTACCCCCTCCAAGAGGCTGAATTCTAAGGCATTGATCTATCTTTTCTATCTTTTTGTGAGCTAGTTTCATAACATTTGGTATGAGAGCTTTGGATTCTAGGGTTTTGCTGCTCCAAACAGGTCATCATAGAGTATTCAATATGACTCCTTTTATGTGACATTTCTGAAGTGAAAACAAAACACCATTTGAGAAGAAATCAGTCTAAACCTTGGCTCCAAATTTTAGATCCTGTCTCGCTATATTTGCGGAGATATAATCTGAGGAAGTTAAGGTTTTTGCAGACCCCAAAATTACATTCATAATAGGTCACCTTTGGGAAAATAATCATAACTTTCTCTCTGAGTATCATATTGAAATTTCATAAGAAGTTTTGGAAAGAGGACAGACTATAGTTTTTTCGGTACCATTTTCAAAACCCAAGGTTCAAATAATGAGCCGCGGAACATCATACAAGTTCGCCCTACTAAGAATGTCTATAGTCAGGTCATCATGGGAGAATTATCATAACTCTTCATTGGAGAATCTAATCTTGATCAGACATGTGGAGTTAGAAATACTACTGAGAGTTACCACAGGAAGAAATTTCAGACCTTAGAGATCCAAAATTACAGAAATACATCAGATTCAATATCAAGCTCCTACAAAGCAAAAAAAAAAAATGTGTAGTTTTTTTTAAATTTTTGCATAAGCTTGGTTTGAAAAATTAGTTTGAAGGAATTCAAAGGGCATAGTGAAGCATTATTATCAGTGATTGATACCCGTAAGAAAGAAAATTGTTACACCTAGTAAGCAACCTGAAAGCTCTAGCATGACTCATGAAGAAGAGGAAGAAATGTAACATGATATATCAAAATTATGAGACCAAGTGAAACAAATGTCACTTGCATGAAAATTAATAGAATCTAAGATGGGTGGTTTAAAGAAAGATGTAGAAGCTACGATGGATGGTTTGAAGAAAGGCATGGAAGCTAAGATCGATGGTTTAATGAAATGCGTAGAAGCTAAGATGAATGATGTGGAAGCTACGATCGATGGCCTGGAAGCTAAGATGGATGGCGTGGAGGCGAAGATGGATAGTGTGGAAGCTAAGATGAATGAATTGAAGACATATTTGAAGATAAGCATGGATATTTGATGACAGATTTGACAAAATTCCTACAAGAAATGCTCACTAATGGTGAAAGGGTAGTAAAGGAATCTAATGATGAGAACAAAATAAATGTTAATCATGATTTCATAGACTCTAACATTGGATCAAAGAACCACCATGTTCCAAAGATTGATATAAGGATTTTTGATGGCAAGGATCCCAGAACATGGATACTACAGATGGAGCAATATTTCGATCTGCATAATGTGCAAAACACACAAAAGGTACGCATTGTAACTTTATACTTAGAACCAAATCAGTTTGTATGGTATCGATGGCTTTTCTCTCATAAACAAACTGTTACTTGGGCTATTTTTATGGGTGAAATTTTAGCGCATTATGAGGATACAAAAAGCAACACTTTTTTTAGCCAATTAATAAATCTCAAACAAAAGGGTTCAATGATGGAGCACATTGGGTACTTCCAAAAATTGAATATAAGTGTAAAATATATTCCATAGGAGCATAGTATTGATGTGTTCATAGGGACTCTAAAAGATAACATCCAACATGAGGTTTGCCTCTGGGAACCAGATTCATTGGAGAAGGCATTCAGGTTGGCAAGAAAAATGGAAAGAAAAATTATGGCAACAAGGAAGCCTACCACTCATTAGCATAAAGATGGAAGTGTTGTTGCCCCTAGCCATCCACAACCTACAAGGTTGACACCACAACAATTGGAATAGAAAAGAGAAAAAGGGCTTTGCTACCATTGTGATAGCAAACACACTGCAGGTCATAAGTGTGTCGAGAAGAAATTATTTTACATAGATTATGAAGAGGAGGAAGAAAAGGAACAACAAATGTCAAAAGAAGAGGATATACACCAGGAAAAAACCCTAGAAAAAGAAGAAATGAATCCAACCATATCGTTTAATGCATTGGCTGGAATTACCACTCAAACTATCAAGATAAAAGGGTATATCAAGAAGAAAAAGGTAATAGTGTTGATTGATTCAGGAACTACCCATAATTTTATTCATTGTAAGATAGCCAAGGAATTGAATTTCTTCCTATATCCGACACAAGAGTGTCAAGTGATGGTTGCAAGTGGAGGAACCATAAACTACTCAGGAAAGTGCTATGATATCAGGCTATCCATGGGAGAATATGTATTGAATGGCCTAATGCTTTCCATTCCAATGGGTGGTGTTGATATTGTACTAGGAGTCCAATGGATACAATCATTGGGTACAATACCTTTTAATTTTCAAGAACTTTTCATGAAATTCTTTGCAGAAGGAATGGAAGTTGAATTAAGGGGTATCGCAGGGAAACCAGGAAAGATAATCAGCTCTAACGGAATGGCAAAGCTTCTAAAGAAAGAAAAACGAGGCATAATTGCAAAATTATGTTCAATAGAGGTTCCCACATCGAATCTGCCCATTTCTCCAGATCCCTAAAAAGTCTTGGACAATCATTCCAAGGTATCTGAGACTCCCAAAGGCCTCCCACCTATTCGTGATCATGATCATGCTATCAATTTGATTCTAGGAAGTGTTCCTCCAAACATCAGGCCTTACAGATATCCCTATGTCCAAAAGTGGGAAATTAAATGTATGGTTGCAGAAATGCTAGAGGCTAGTATAATTCAACCTAGTCAAAGTTCTTTCTCTCTTGTAGTAGTATTGGTTCACAAGAAGTATTGATCATGGTGCATGTGTCCATATTATAGGGAGCTCAACAAGCTCAATATTAAAGATAAATTTCCCATTCTTATCATTAATGAATTATTGGATGAATTGCATGGATCAATTTACTTCACCAAGTTGGATCTTCAATCATGATATCATCAAATCTGAATGAAGACTCAACACATTCCAAAAATAGCATTTATAATTCATGAGGGTCATTATGAATTCTTGGTCATGTCTTTTGATCTTACTAATGCACCTTCTACATTTCAAGGTGTGATGAATTCCATTTTCAAACCCTTCCTTAGAAAATTTGTTTTATTATTTTTTGATGATATATTAATCTACAACAAGTCTTCGAAGGATCATGTCCAACATGTTGACATGGTGCTCAAACTATTGGAGGAGAAACAATTATAAGAAAAATCTCCAAGTGTTTCTTTCGATTACAAGAGGTGGAATATCTGGGTCATATTGTATCTCATGAAGGTGTTAATGTAGATCCTAGCAAAATTAAAACCATTAAGGAATGGAAAATCCCCACATCCATATAGCATATACGAGGGTTTCTCGGGTTGACAAGGTATTATCGCAAGTTTGTTAAGAATTATGGGAGAATAGCAACACCTCTAACAACATTATTGAAGAAAGATGCATTCTCATGGACTCCAGAAGCAACAAAGGCCTTTGAACATCTTAAAGAGGAAATGTGCCAAGCACCAGTCTTAGCTACACCGATCTTCACAAAAACCTTTATTGTGGAATGTGTTGCCTCAGGAAGTGGAATTGGTGTTGTTTTAATGCAAGAAGAAAGACCCATTGCTTTTGAAAGTTTTCCAATCAGATGAAAGTATTTACGCAAAGCTATTTATGAGAAGGAAATGTTGGCAATACTATATGCACTTAAGAAATGGTGACCCTACCTAATGGGAAGACACTTCAAGGTAAAAACAGATCATGATAGTCTTAAATATTTTTTAGAACAAATATTATCTTCAGAAGAACAACAAAAATGGGTCGCAAAGATGTTAGGCTATGACTTTGAAACCATTTACAAAAGAGGGAAGCAGAATGTTATGGTAGATGCACTCTCAAGAAAGGATGAGGATGTGGAAGAATTTCTTTGTGCCGTTTCTATTATCCAACCATATTGGATAAACGAAGCAAGGGATAAATGGAAGAATGATGAGGAAGTGTGGGCACTCTTTCAAAAGATACAACCATATCGCAGTACATCTGATACATTTAGCTGGAAAAATGATTCGTTATGGTACAATGATCAATTATACCTATGTAAGAATTCCCAACTCAAACAAAATATTCTAAGGGAATTGCACACCTCTCCCTTAGGAGGGCACTCAGGATTTCTAGAAACCTACCACAGGGTTAAGAGGATTTTTTTTGGATGGCCTTAAATCGGATATTCAAAAGTTTGTGGTGGAATGTTTAGTTTTCCAACAAAATAAATTTTAAAACATTAAGACCCCAGGACTATTGCAACCTTTATCAATTCCAAGCCAACATTGTGGGGAGGTTTCAATGGATTTTATCGTAGGTTTACCCAAGTCCAAAGGAAAGAGTGTTATCATGGTGGTGGTTGATAGACTTACCAAGTATGTACACTTTTGTGCATTATCTCATCCACCTAAGGTGAGTATAGTTTCTACTGCATTTATGGGAACAATTCAAAAGCTACATGGAAATCCAAAGATTATTGTAAGTGACAGAGATCCCAATTTCACTGGAACTTTTTGGACAGAATTATTTCATTGTCTTGGTACTCAGTCAGCTCATAGCTCATCTTATCATTCTCAATGTAATGGGAAAACTAAGATAGTAAACAAATGCTTTGAAGGATATCTTAGTTGCTTTGTATCTGATAAACATACATAATGGGTTAAATGGTTGCCTCTGGCTGAATGGTGGTATAACACTTCCTTCCATACTGCAGCAAAAATGATCCCATTTATGGCACTTTATGGATATCATCCACCATCCATCACATCATATTTAAGAGAAAATTCTAAGGTTCAAGAAGTGGAAGATGACATTGAGCATAAGCAATAAGTTCTCCAACTCTTAAAGGATAATCTCATCTTGGTGGAGAATAGAACGAAACAGTTGGCAAATCAAGATCGCAGCGAAAGAAGTTTTGATGTAGGTGATTGGGTATTCCTACAGCTACAACCATATAAACAAATGTCCCTCAATCAATCTAAGAAGCATAATAAATTATCACCAAAGTATTATGGTCTGTACAAGGTGTTGCAAAAGATAGGTACTATGGCATACAAATTGGATCTTCATGCAGCTTCTTGACAGCTACGAAATCGATCAATCTCAGAGTATCTCATCAAGTGGAAGAACTTACCTGTTGAAGATTGCACATGAGAGGATAATAATTTTATACAAAAGCATCTAGAAATACTGAAGCATTGAGGAAAACACCTTTTTCAAGGAAAGGAGCATGTTAGGTCCCTATAATGCTAGTGATTCCCCCATTACTATTGTCATTATTTCCCTTATTGTTATTATTGTGTCCCATAGATTCCTACTATTGTTATTTTTGTGCCTTTATATTATTATTGTTAGGTCAGCTTGGTTATATTGTGACCCCTTAGACTCCTATATATAGAAAGGAGGTTTTTTCATTTCTATCATCCAAGAATTGTTCATCTGTGTAATGTAAAGGAGGTTTCCGCCTCGAAGAGGCTGAATTCTAAGGCATTGATCTATCTTTTCTATCTTTTTGTGAGATGGTTTCATAACAAATTCCCAGCACCATGCTACCCATATGATCCATAAGGAGAATCTCATCGACTGTAATCCACCATGTTGCTACTCATCTTCACCTCTTTTGTGCAAGGCATCTTATGTTAAATAAATGAAATCATAAACAAACCAATGTACCTTAGTATCATTTGGGGAGGATATCTCCTGTAAGATCAACCAATCAGTATAATACATGTATAAACATAATCATAACAACATATAGGGGTATAGCATATAGGTATAACAACATATAAACATCATTCCTAACCATACTCTAGTCATCAGTGCACGACAATATCAATAACATACCATGACCTCATGCATGACAAAAATAACCATACCGATGTACATTAGACAACACGTAATCAATTGACATGCATCACTTGAGAACAACACCATCAATATTCACATGGCGGCATCACTGCAACCATGACCAAAACCATGCATATGAAAAAAACACATAGACCACACACATATGAAACACATATGCAATTGACATGAATGCATGAAAAACACACCGCCCATCCATTCTGAGCAGTGAACCATGCTTTGATACCACTTTGTAACACCCTCCCCCCACATATACCTAAGTAAATGGCAAACCTTGGTCAACATGTGATGAAAAGTTACTATGTTAAGGTTCAACTACCTATGTATTAGTTAAGGGAGTGCAACTGATACAACATAACAACACAGACATTCCAGACGTACTGCAAAACCCCTAAGAGCCCTCCAAACCTTTGAGGTCACTATCCCTTGAGATAAACTAACTTTTACTGCATTAATCCTCTAGTCACTCCTGTGACATGGGAATGAGTGCATCTGGGACCCTCTAGTTGCTCCAACCACATGGTATCCCTATAACTAAGGAATTTCCAAAGCGGTTTTGTGTTTATGACTCTGAATTTTGTGCCACTTTTTCAAGACCAGGGCTCAAGTCATTGCCCAAAACACCATGAAATTTCTAGAAATGAAATATAACAATGCAATAATGTTACAAATCTAATTAATTAAATAAGGACTTGATGGAACCCCTACTAGCAATGACAGAGTTTTCATCAAACATGTAACAAATAGGCATTCTACATGTTCAAACAACAGATTTGAGCATCGGGGTCTCATACTTAGTTGAGAATCACTAAGAAGCATTCTTGCCTCATCACAATAACTGCATTACCATATATTAAGCCATATATTGATTATACATTTAGTGATTAACCAAAACATAATGAAAGCCATACAATTTTCACTATCATAAAACTCATTTATAAACAACATATAGCCAACAAAAATATCAAGGATATAACAACCATATAAGACACATATAGACAATTATTTTTACCCATAAAATACCAAGGAGAATAAATATCTTATTGATGAATTTGTAGGCCAACCAGGTATGGACTTCAACAAACCATCCAACCATAGACTACCATGAACGAAATGTTTCTTTCATCTAGTCACCCTTGTGTCATATTCCAAGTATGATTGTGGGATCTCATAAAACAAATCAATCATAATCATCCAATGATTCCAAAAACTAAGAAACCTTAACCCTCAACCAATGATTCCACCTCATGGTTGGACATCACTAACCATCACCAAATTTTTCCCTACCCAAGTTGTCCAGGGCTCCGGACTGTTTGTTTCGAGCAACGCTCAAGGACTTGTAACTTAACCAATACTTGTTTCCAAGCTCTAGAGAGTTTTTCCAACCAAGGCTCTAGCACTAGTAACTCAACCAACCAAGGTCTCTAAATCATTTCTCTAGTCAAATCTCATTGACTAGTAACTTAACATAAGTTCTTATAGGGCTCTAGAGTGTTTGTCCAACCAAGGCTCTAGGAACTAGTAACTCAACCCAAAGTTAAAGGAACATGAGAACCAACCAAAAAACAAAAGGAAATGAACCCACAACACCATGGCTATGTAGAAGATGTCAAGGATAGGAAAATCTAGTGTCAATCCAAGTAATATTCCATGCCACTGACAGATGATAACCAAGAAACCACATATATATTCAATGCATTCCAAAACTAGTGAGTAAAAGATACATGCAACTCAGTACCTACAAGAAAAACCCACTCTAGTTGTTGATCCGAATGTCCTCATGTAGTTTCCACCTCCTCCTTTGCCTTCTTGCTCCAAAAATTGAAGTATGCCATACTCCTCGAAGAGTGCTCCAAGAAAACTTTAAGTCTTAAAGAGTATGAGAAAGAGAGAAATTAGATATTTCCAAAAATGAATTGACAAAAGGTTACAAACTGATCCTCAAAAGCCTTTATATTAATGAGACCTCTATTTTCTTCATTTTCCATTATTTTCCTCCTCACATCCAACTTGTGACTTTTCAAAGCCACATTACTTTCCAAAGCCTTTTCCATTTCTTTTTCTAATTTCGTTACCCATTAATTAATCACAAGTGATCACCATGACTCTATTTCTACCCAACATTCAGCTTCAAATATGTGTCTAATGAACAAGGTCTTATTTTACCTTTATTAATTTTACATGGATTTTTTAACCGAGGTTGTTACAATTGTGCAATCATCTACCCACCATTCATGACCACTTTTAGGATTTCCACCCAACAGTGATTCTATAAATTTTCCACGAAGTTCACGGTGTGGCAGAACTCACGAAAATTTTGTGTTGGAATGTAATGCTTGATAATATGTTGTTCCTCAGTTAGCGTAATGAAAAATGTCTCTACACTGGCCAGTCATGTTGATTCGAGGTTGGATATATATTTAGTTTTCTTTGTTCCCTCTACTTAAGCCCTTTCAATTTCATTGTCATTCTAGTTTGATTCATAGGTCTCTGAACTGGTAAAGTCATCTCAGTTCTTAATTTTATTTTTTCACAACACCAGGTCATTCTTGGTGTTTGAGTTGTTCATATTCCCTTACCCGGCTTCCCTGTAAGGTTCTGATCCAACTGTTGTCTCTTTTAACTTCCTGATACTTTCCTATGGGTTTTGGTACTCAAGTACCCTCTCAATCTGGATTTGAATTAGTCTCCAAGGGTTCTCCACTCCCTACGGTTCTCTCTATTCTTCAGGTTCATGCTAAATTTCATGTCTATAGTCACATTGAATGTACCAAGGTTCATATAATAGTTATAGTATAAAATCCTTTAGAATTTCCTAAGGTGTGTCACCTTAGTATTTTCATGGGGTTCCATTATTAGTTGTGTATGCAATTGAGGGTGGTCACTCACATATCTATCACCCTACCATCCTTCAATATCATCGTTTCTCTGTTTGGTCATAACTTAGTCCTCGTTAGTAGCTACATTCGCCGAGTCCATTTACGAGGTCACTAATATTTATGATGATAAATTACATTGTAGTTTGTTGGCTTTTGTAGGGAATTTATGGTGCCTAGAAAATGACAAAAGGCTCAATAAGGGGGTGTTTTTGCACCTTCTTCCATGAGGCGCTAACACTTATTCGACTAGGAGTCCATTGAAAACGTCATTGAGGTTGTACCATTGGAGGTTACGAACGAAATTCTGAGGCTAGAAGTGAACGAATTAGGTGACTGGCAATACTTTTCGGACCTGGATATTGGTGGAGGATGTCTCAAATGGGTTCGGAATGGTACTAAATTCATGAAGAGACACCTTCACTTTTTCCACTCCATCACACTTTATTTGCAGTTGGAGACTTTGTTAAAAATGGTAATTAGGGATAAACAAATTGATACTTACAAACTCTTTCCTGGGTACTAAGAAATGGAATGGATTATGAGGGACATCAACTACAACTTGGACAATACAGTGGTGCAGTTGAACTGTGTCGAAAGGTATATTGCTACAAATTCTGATAGTGGATCAAATGGACATGATGAAGAGGAAGCCATTATCATTGCAAACCCTATTAACTCCATTCCTACTAAAATTAGACCCATTAAGGAAGAAATTGGCTGTCTAGGATCTACAGTCATCATCCTTGACTAGTCTACTCATATTTCTGCTTTACTACTTATGTTTCTATGGCATCTACGTTTTGTTTAATATTTGGTATGTTTTCTAGTACTTGTTTTAGTTTTCTCATAGCGTAAGATAGGAAGATGAATAATCATAGCGTTCCCCAACTTTCTATATCTTGTAAGTTTAGAATGGCCCCAATTTTGGTTTTCATAACGAGGGTCTATGACATGAATGCTACTTTTAGAGTCTCGTTTAGTTTTTGATAGTAATATAATAAAATATAAAAAATGTATACTGTGTGGGGAATAATGTTGTTTACGATTTGAGCCATGTTTGAAGAAATGTTTCTTCTTCAAGCTTGTGAAATATGTTGGGGACCTGGTAGTAATCCATATTAAAGGGTTGCAGGATTTGATGACATTTATGATTTTTTTAAAATGTTTTCTATCTAAAAAGGTGTTAAAATATTAAGGGATTAGATATTTTCAATTACATATAAATTGAATGAGTGTCTTAAACAAATAAAAAAATTATAATTAATGATGAGAAATCTAGTTTTATCCATATATATCGATAATTTTTTTTTACGATAAATGAATGTAGATTTAACTTTATCCACGACTACAAGAAATGAAATAAATAAATAAATTATTTCTTTAGGGATGGGATTTTCTGGATATAAATCACGAGAAATATATGTTGCAACATTCTCTAGAAGGATTTATACATTTTTTATTAACTTAAAATATTTATATGGAAATTTAAATAAAATTTTATGAGCTTTTTTAAGTTATATTTTATGATTTTTTAAAATGAAACAAATAGCTTTTTATTTAGAAGTTTAAGGTGTAATGTTTAAGCTTTAATAAAATATTTTTTAATGATTTGTATTTTATTGATCACATTTCACTTCTTTCTTCACATAAGAACTCAATCAATTGAGCTAACTCCCAAAGCTTATTTTAAAGATTTGTATTTATATTCATATTCTTAAAATATCAATACCTAAATTATAATAAAAAAAGTATATTTTATTTTTAGGAATAAAATTATGTCTTTTAAAGTAAAAATTAACAAAAATAAATTAGCAATATATTGATGAATAAATTTTATTAAAATTAAGTGTTTTTTATTATAGTAAAATGTATTCACATTGTATTAATAGGCGAGAAGTTAAAAAAAAGTACAGTCAAGAGTGCATTCTCTGCCTCTTCGGGAGGATCTTAGAGATGAGGTGTGGAAGGACTCGGCCACAAGAAGGAGAAACCAGAGTGTTCATGTTTTGTAGATTGCATAACTAAATAATATTTGACTAAAATCATGCTTCTAAGACTAGAAAACATATAATTACTGCATGAAATGACAAAAACGATGCATAACAAACCAAAACATTATGCATTATGAGCTAAATAGATTTGAGGCACTCCATTTTCCACCTTAAAAAAGATAGAACATGAGTGACCTACAGAGGTCCCAGATTATAGAGGAAAGAGCGACCTACAAGACACCATGACGATAAGAGATAAGTTATTCTTCATTGAAATTACATAGTTGCTACGCTAGAACTTCATTGCACCTGGCGCAGAGCATTAGCCTGCAACGTGCCAATGTCTACTTGGTGCACCTCCAAAACATAATAGCTATAAGGGCAAGGGAAATGTGGAGAAGAGGGTGCATAAATAACTAAGCGGATGGGCCATAGGAACTCAAGGAAATAAAATGGAGGAGGAGCCAAATAATGGAGAATAGGAGGGGGAAGGAATCGAGTAAGAGGAGGGAATGTTGTTTGGAAATTGCACATGACGGTCTCCAGCCAATCACTCGAGAGAGGAAACAAAGAGACCTTGGTGAGCTAGGAGATTTACTATCCAGCCAATAAATCTCATTCTTTCATGGCCATGTTCCTTCATCTAAAGCGCGAGGATATGCCTGAGTCCCCAGAGCATCGGGTGACACCTGCATCTTTCAAATTACTCCATAACTGTGACCTCCCTCCCAATGGAGTCAGGAATCTTGCAATTAAACATCTCTGCAATGGTGGGAGGGCACCCCCTTCCTCTCCCTATGTTAAGGTGCCAACCTCACCCCTATCCATATTCATAGTTAGGACATCGCAAAACTGAATTGCAAAAAATTAGTCGTGAAAAGTGCTAAGAAGAACAACATATGGATACTGTAAGGTGATTTAATTGTTGGGGTGTCGAAGAAGAGGAGTCTTGTATGATGGTGACTAGCATTGAGGACGGTGAGTGATTTCTAAGAGCAACACTTGTTGTGAAGGGTGAACCATGTGGCAGTTACAGTTTGTGAGGCTTATGATGGGTTCGTGAGGCCGCTGGGTAATCCAGATATGGGATTTGCTAGAATTAAGTTTTAAAGTTCAAATCCAACCAACTTACTGGTATTGGAATGGGAATACCTAAACACCTAGGAGATATAGTGGTGGTAGTCAAAATCAATCCACTATCACACTAGTATAAGACAAACCAAGTTGGTAATTACTTTACTAAAACCAAAAAATAATATTAATAAATATTAATAATCGACACTTAAGTTATGATCAAATGGTCAAGAATCTGATGCAATTTTATTAGATCAAAAATTCAAAAAATATCCCATTAAAAAAAACAAAGGAAAGTTAATACAATAAAAGGAGAAGGAAATCATTTAAAATGTATAATATTTTTATTAGAATTTAAATTATTTAAGAAATAATAAGCATTGAATAATTTAGATTGACTATATCTAAGTAAATATATTAAGTTTAATATTTATTTATTTTGTTGCTCAAAAAAATTCATTAGATTCTCAGGAAGGCATTGTTTACAAAAATCATCTCAAGAAGCCCCTTTCCCTCATTTGAACTAGACTTGTTGAGTTTGGGGCCTGGAGGAAACCATAGAAAATAGATGACATCAATTATTTCCGAGAGGCATTGTAGCCTTAGCATTCTAGGAGAAAACAAAAAGATAACCAAGACTAATAGCATCATATCAAGGAGGGAGATTAGGGGGCATTACAAGGGGATCTGCAAAATAGTTGACATGGTAATGCATGTGAAAATTTATGTGTTCTACTAGTGTCTCCAAGATACGTAGGTGGTCATTGGTCCGATGGCAGTTGTGGTGAAGGCTGTCCAATTGCTCCAAAATTTCATTTTGACTGTATTGAATGTGATTTATATAAGCCACATTCTCATTGCAATCATTATAGTGGTGGTTCATGAGAATATCGTATCCATGTTGATCTGGCTTTACTAGAGCTTCTCACCAATGGAACCCATAGTGGCAGGAGCCATAATGTGGCATGGGGTGCTAGTTGGTGATATTGTAGTTGTTTATTCAATCTCCCAATTGGCTGAATTATCCAAGGGATAGATGTTGCTAGGGTCAAGACACCCTGCACGAAAAGGGTTCCCTCCCCATTGGTGAGGCTTACATCGTTGGCGCTGCATGCTATAGTGGTCATGATGGAACCACCAACTAAAACAGAAGTCTAGAGAAGAGAACTCATTGCACCTGCAATAAAAGAAAAATAACTGAACCCACGAAATCACTGCTCCATATGAGTATGAACTAATAACGGGAAAACACACACACAGTGACACAAAGAGAGCCCATGATGACCTAGTCCTAAGGCCTGAGAAGGTCATAATCCTTCCTCCACCACCTGGACTCTCGGAGGATAACACCAGGACCATGAGAATACAATGAAATAATAGCAGTAACCCTCATCCCTAGCAGGGAACCCAACAAACAAAAGGGCATATTAAAGCTCGAGATAGCGCCCTTCAATAGGAAAGAATCAAAGGAAATTCCAAAAAAATAAAAGAACACTAGTTAATCCCAACTAGACTCTGAGAGAACCCATCACTTGTGATGGCAAGCACCGAAAATTAAATGAACATATACCTTACCCGAAACTCTAGGCGTGAACTCCTGAAAGTTAAAATTCCTCAGAGGAATCTCAAAGGTGTGAAGATGAGTGGCACATGAGGTCACATTGTATGTTTGCATGGAGGCAAGATGAGCCTCGTCCGTGCTCAAATGACTAATGTTAACCAGGAGTGTCATCCCATCGAGGGATATCAAATTTAATATTTAAACATGTTTAAAAAATAAATTAATCTCTAAAAAAAAAAAAATTGAAAAGGAAAATTTAAGCACTCATTCATATCTATATATATATATATATATATATATATATATATATATATATATATATATATATATATATATATATATATATATATAGATATATATATATATATATACATATTAGTATAAATAATTAACTCTTTAATAAAAAATTAATATGCTAATTATATCTTCAATAAAATAATAAAAATAGGAAATAAATAAATAGATAATTCTACAATATTAGAATAACAAAAATAATGATAAGTTAAATTGAACTTAATTTTTACTAACATTGAAACATAAATAGTTAATGTTAAATTATTTTTTAACATCAAATAAACTTGTATACTTCACATTGTCAAAATCATTAAATTTAAATATGTATTTTTATTCTGTTAGATTGTATAAATACATTTTTTGGAAGAAGTCACATTGAAGATTTTGGTCTACATGTTTCGAACCAACACGTGTTGTTCATCTTCAGGACACGATGAAGAAACAGATCTAGGAAGAAGGTCAAATGGGGAGACAGGTCAACCTAACAGCTAGTAATTTGAGCAAAGAGGGGGATAACCGACAAATCCCTAAACCTCTTCAAGAAAGCTAGATTTGTCTTCATCTTAGCAACCAACAAGCGTGCTCCTTCAAAAGTATGAACTCTATCTTAGATTGGTTAAGATTAAAAGAAATTATTCTAATCACAAATACCTTACAACCAAAATTAATAATGTCGTACTTATTTCATTATCAGATATCCATCTAAAATAAAAGCCTTATAAATGTCTAGTATTCTTTTACATTCATTGAAATTTGATAAATCACAACAAAAATATATACATGATAGTAATTTATTTTGAAAATACTAAATTTTTCTATAATGTAATATTTATTTTATTAACGAATATCAAAATAAAAAAGAGTATGCATGCCATAATTAAATGTGATTAATGGCTATCTATAACAAAATTTATATAAATTTTGTTGTAAGGGCTTCCTTTGATAGAGAATAAAGTTTGCAATCAAAACCAAACAGTTCTTTTGAAAAAATGTATTTTCTCTTACATTAACTTGTGTTTTCTTGTTGGGGCCTGACCCAGGATCAGATTTAATTAGCCAAACAAATCCCTACACTACTGGCACTTTCAGCAATACCATGTGGTGCGTGGATTGAACACTCACATGAAGCAGTATGGGGGGATGTTAGAACCAAGTTTCTGTACCCTTGAGATGTCTAATGTGTCGACTTAGTCTAACAATGCCAACCTTCGCGCAGGTCACTTCATGCATTGTTCTGAGCTGCAAGACGTCCATGATCTATTAGGATCGCCTTTCGTGTAGCCCTAACCAGGGGCTAAGATACTTTCACACTGCGAGGGAAATGACCTGAGCTATTTCCCCAAGTTAGACCATGTGTCTTACTTATCTTCTTACAATTGTTAGTTAACTTCATGTAAACATATACTTTATCTCAAGTTTACTTAATCAAAACAATCAGATATGTTCGTACACCGTATAAACAACATACATGAAATTTAAACCCAATATATTCAATTCAGAAAAGAGGACATAATTACACATAATTGACATGGAAAATTCTCTTCGTTAATGCTTCCACAATTGCAGACTTGACTCACCCTACATGCTCAGCTGCAGGGGTTTGCGCACTCAGCTGCAAACTACTAGGCCTCTACACACTCAGTTGTAGAGCGTTCTCCTACTCTATGACCCAAAGACTTGACACTACATTTAGATCTTCAGCTATCCTTCTCTTCCATCATCATTCCTTAACATATATTAACTTACAACTTAGAGCCTCACTCTATTTATGCAATGCCATGGTTCGCGGACCATGGGTAGATCTCTAAAGCTGACATTACATTACAAAATTGAGGGCAGACAACATTTACAACTTCGGGCTCCATGTCCACAAAATGTGGAGTCTTTACATCGGATTTACAATTTTTAGCCAAAATCTAGGCTTTAAGCCCCAAAAAGTTCCTTGGGGGAATCCGTGCCTAATGTTAGGTTGTGTTATATTCTTTCCATGTCTAGCCTACATAGTTAACTAGGGGTTAGATGGGGGATGAAGCATCCCTTCGTTGCATCAATTGCACAACAGGGGATCACAAGCAGGGCGGAAGCCCCCTTGTCTGAAGGGTTTGAGGGGGGCTGGTGGCCCCCCTCTACAGGGTGCCCGAGGAATATTTTTTTTTGGACCCTATATTAGGTTGGGCAGACCTACCTATGCTTTTGTGCATGATTTTCGCACGTGGATTTGGACGCGATGGTTTTCAGTCCATAGTTTTCGACTCGATGGTTTTTGGTCCACAGTATTGGATGCTTCAGCATGTATAAATATGTATTGTAACATTGAAAGGAACATAATTAAAAATCAAGCTGGTAGTCCCGGTTTTGGGATCCAGGGGAAAAGCTTTGTGTATATGTGTTTTATGTGTTTTGCTCTTGCATTTTTTATTTTCTATGTTTTAGAATTCGTATACAGGTTACTTTTGTATAGGGTTAAAACCTACATTTGGTATCAAAGTTGTTTTGGCTTCAAGGGGATGCGTTTGTTGCTGAGGGGATTCGCTCGGGCCTGTGGTAGAACCTATTCAGTGGAAGATCTACGAGATCAATTCTAGTGGTAAAAGAAGATGGTAAGCAGTGGGAAGATAGAGATCGAGAAATTTAATGGTCAGAGTTTTGAGTTGTGGAAACTCAAGATGGAGGATCTATTGGTGGATAAAGATCAATGGATTGTGGTAGATCTGGGTACTAAACCAACGGGAGTGTCTGACGAAGAATGGAAGAAGTTGGATTAGAAGGCAAAGAGTATAATACAATTATGTGTCTCAAATTCAGTACTTCTAAATGTATCAAGGGAATCTATGGAAAATACTTTATGAGACAAGTTAGGGACTTTGTACCAATCTAAGTTTCTGGTGAATAAACTGTTCCTACTGAAAAAGTTGTATAACCTGAGGATGAAATATGGAGATTCAGTGACAGAGCATCTGAATTCCTTTAATACTGTGGTAAGCTAGTTATCATCTGTTGATATCAAAATTTTATATGAAGATAAGTGCATTAGTTTTTTGTCTTCTCTACGAAATTCGTTGGATAGTCCAGTTATTGCAATAGGTAGCAATGCAACTTCCTTACAGTTTGATGAAATAGTCTCAT
Organism: Pinus taeda; assembly: GCA_000404065.3. Taxonomy (NCBI): domain Eukaryota; kingdom Viridiplantae; phylum Streptophyta; class Pinopsida; order Pinales; family Pinaceae; genus Pinus; species Pinus taeda. The sequence continues at coordinate 53,099 of APFE031680561.1, read as the reverse complement.
CCTTATTGACGGAGGAGATGAGACAGAAAAATAGGGAGAGCGACAATGGTGATGCCTTGTCTGTACGAGGACGGTCCTACAATAGAAACAAAAATAAGTCATCGAGTGGGAGATCTAAATCTCCAGGAAAACTTGTAAAGGTGTTGTGATGGAAATACGGAAAGGAAGGGCACTACAAGAGGGACTATAAACCTAAATCTCCTGATAAGGAAAAGGGATCTGGTGATGCTCCTTCTGCAGAGGCAAAAACCACCTCAAATGAAGGTGGGGATGTGTACTTGGCTTCTTCAAATACACATGTAGATCATGAGGCATGGTTGATTGGCTTAGGTGCATCCTTTCACTTCACTCCCCGTAGAGAGTGGTTATGGGAGTATGAGAAATACGATGGTGGTGATGTCTTCTTAGGGGATGATAGGAAGGCTAGAATCATTGGTCACGGAAAATTAAAGTTGAACTTGCAAGGTGAAAGTGTTAAAACACTTCCAGGTGTTCTACATATTCCTTCATTGGCCAAAAATTTGATTTTTGTAATTAAGCTGGACGATGCAGGTATAAAAACAGTGTTTGAGAAGGATACCTACAAGATGGTTCGGGGAGAAATGGTATTGATGTGGGGAATTTGGACTGGAAAATTGTATAAGCTACAAGGTAGGACTGTTGTTGATGGGTGTGAAAATTCTATGGTTCCTGAAAGTGGACATATTAGAGAGAAGGGCCTTCAAATACTTCATGGTAAAGGTATGGTAGAAGGTATGAGTATTACCTCTCTGGATTTTGATTTCTATGCAAATTGTGTATATGGGAAGTAGAATCAGGTGAGTTTCCCCTCTAGTGGTAAGATGGTGAAACAAATATTAGAGCTTGTGCACAGTGATGTGTTTGGACCTGTGAAGGTTCCACAACTGGGTAAATCTGTGTACAATGTATCATTTATACATGACTGCTGAAGGAATACATGGATATATTTCCTTAAGAAGAAATCTGAAGTCTTTGACAGGTTTAAAGAATTTAAAGCTTTGGTCGAAAACCAAACAAAGAAGAAGACAAAGGTGATAAGAATAGATAATGGTGGAGAGTTTTGTAGTAAGGAATCTGAAGAATTCTATAAGAAGTGTGCTATAGCACGACAAAAGACTATTCCATATACACCTCAACAAAATGGAGTTGTAGAAGGAATGAATAAGACATTGATGGAAAGGGTAAGAAGCATGATCAGTGGTGTCAAGATAGGATAGGAATTTTGGGTAGAGGTAGTGGAGACAGCATGTTACTTGGTCAACAAATCACCTTCATCAGTGTTGGAGGATAAGACTACACAAGAGGTATGTACTGGTAAGAAACACTCTCTTTCACATCTGAGGGTATTTGGGTGTGATGCATATGTACGTGTTCCAAAGGAGAAATGAACGGAGTTGGATAGTAAATCTAAAAAGTGCATCTTTATTGGGTATAAGGATGGTTTAAAGGGTTATAAGCTTCGTAACCCAGTAACAAGGAAGGTTGTGTACAGCCGAGATCTGGTGTTTAGAGAGGTGAATGATGTTATTAAACATGAAGTCCAACCAAGGGAACCTATGAGGATAGAGTTTGAGCTAAAGGATGAAGAATCAAACTCTATAGTAGAGGAGCAATCAGAAGATGAAGAGCCACAAACTTTGGCTGTAAGAGGATCAATTCAAGAAAGAAGGTAGCCAAAAAGGTATAATCCATCTGCTTTCTATTCAAAATTTTCTTTATCTATTACTAATGATGATGCCATAACTATGAAGGAAGCAGTAGACTCAAAGGATGGAAAACTCTGGAAAGAGGCCATGGTTGATGAAATGGCATCTTTGCACAAAAATGAGGCTTGGGATCTGGTGGAGTTGCCAGCTGGAAACCCATTGGTAGAAAATGGGTGTTCAAGAAGAAGACAAATGCAGAAGGAAAGGTGGAGAAATACAAAGCTCGGTTGGTAGAAAAAGGTTATTCCCAGGTGTCGAGGATTGATTTTTGTGATATTTTTTTCTCTTGTTGCCAAGGTAACTTCTATCAGATTACTTTTATCTGTTGGTACTACTTTTTATTTTGAAGTAGAACAGATGGATGTGAAGACATAATTTCTTCACAGGGATCTGGAAGAGGAGATCTACATGAAGAAACCTGAAGACTTTACGGTGAAGGTTCAGAAAGAACTGATATACAAGTTAAAGAAGTCTCTGTATGGGTTAAAACAATCACCAAGGATGTGGTATCAGAAATTTGATACATTTATATAGGGACTTGGCTTCACCAGAAGCAAAGAAAATCACTGTATGTATTTTAAATTAATTGGTGACCGTGTTATTTATATGGTCTTGTATGTGGATGATATGTTTCTAGTTGGAAATGACAAAGAAATTATCCAGGATTTGAAGATCCAATTGTCCTCCAAATTCGACATGAAATATCTTGGTGCTGCAAACTATATTTTGGGCATGGAAATTAAAAGAGATCGGGGAAAGAGGAAGCTTTGGTTAAACCACAGGAAGTATGTTCAGACAATATTACAGAGGTTTAATATGTAGGATAGTAATCTGGTGAAGGTTCCTATTCCTGTAGGTGTGAAGTTATCTGTTGAACAATGTCCCAAGACACAAGAAGAGGAAGGCGACATGTCCCGTGTTCCATATGCAAGTGTAGCTGGCAGCCTGATGTATGCAATGGTTTGTACGAGACCAAACATTACACATGCAGTGGGAGTATTGAGCAGGTTTATGTCAAAGCCAGGGAAGGAGCACTAGACAACAGTGAAGCGAGTTTTCAAGTATTTGCCTGGCACCAATGATTATGGTTTGTGCTACCAAGGAAGAACAGGATTGGATAGAGTGCTGGATATTCATGGCTTTGTTGATGCGGACTGGGCTGGAGATCTGGATGAGAGAAGATCTACAAGTGGGTATGTTTTTAACCTATTTGGAGGTGCAGTTAGTTGGATGAGTAAGAAACAATCTATAGTGGCATTATCAACTATAAAGGCAGAATACATGGCAACCACTCATGCAAGCAAGGAAGCAGTTTGGTTGTAGAGATTGTGTTCAAGTATGGGGTTGGTACATGGAGCTATAAGGATAGACTATGACAACCAAAGAGAAATTTTCTTGGCAAAGAACCTTTCTTACCATTCAAAGATAAAGCACATTGATGTCTAGTATCACTCTGTGAGGGATATGATGGAAGACAAAAAGGTGTTGCTGGTAAAGGTGGACACCTTGAAGAATACTACAGATGCATTGACAAAATCTATGAGCTCTAATAATTTCTCTTGATGTAGAGAAAGAATGGGCATTGCAGGGCTGGATAAATGACTAAGATCTCCTGTGGCCCATTGTGGAAAGAAAAAAACAAATGGGAGAATGTTGGGTTGTGTTATATTCTTTCTACGACTAACCTACGTAGTTAATTGGCGGGTCAGAGGGGGGGGGGAGCCCCCCCTTTGATGCACCGATTGCCCAGCGAGAGGGGTCACACGTGGGGCAGTAGCCCCACTTGTCTGGGGGGTTTGAGGGGGGTCAGCAGCACCACAGGAATTTTTTTTTGGACCCTATATTATGTTGGGTGGACCTACCTATTCTTTAGTGCAAGATTTTCGCACATGGTTTTCGACGCGGTGGTTTTTGGTTCATGGTTTTGGACGCGATGTTTTTTGGTCCATGGTATTGTATGCTTTGGCATGTATAAGTATGTATTGTAAAATTGAAAGGAACATAATGAAAAATGAAGTTGGTTGTCCGTGTTTTGGTATCTAGGGGAAAATCTCTCTATATATGTCTTTTATGTGTTATGCTCTCACATTTTTATTTTCTATGTTTTAGAATTCATATGCAGGTAATTTCTGTAGAGGTTTAAAACCTACACCCAACAGGCCCCCAACACAAACATCGTGACTCACCCTAGAGTCACTCTGTCAGTGGAGAGATCTTCGCGTGAAGACCACCCAATGTTGCTTGGACCGTCGCGAGATTGGCAATGCACTAAGCAGCCACTTGCTGCGCTTCCTGGACTTGTTTCTCAGAGACTACCGTAGCCTAACTGTTGCATTGCACCTGTTCCTACATTCCCTGCATCTTCGCAATATTAGCTTCAATCGAGGTTGTAATGATGAATGCCTCATCGATCCATGGTTGTACGAGCACCTTCAAGAAAACTTCCTTATGTCGTGCAATGTCTACCTACTCCTTGAGCGCTTTCACCTACTGCATTTGTATGAACCTCTTTGTAAGGGCCACCGTCTGTGTGGTCCCTTTTATTTCATCGTACTTTTGTTGTAGCTCGCGTGCATCTCTTTCTAAGCGTTTTATGTTCGGGTCCTCCTATAGAGGGTTGGGGACCTCAAATGACTCTTCAAATAGTTTGGTGCAGTCCTTCACTACACTGTTGATCTCCATTATTCATGCTGTAATGGCGCCGACGTGATATTCCTTCACCTCAGGTAGAGTTTAAGGCTACGCCTTCAATTGCAACTCAGCTATCTGAAGGTTTAGCTCTAGCTGAACCTTAGCCATTTCTTATTTTTCTTTGCACACCCCTACTGTTAGTCTCTGGATGCGTGCCTCTACTGGTTCCTCTACTGGGATGGCCAACTCAAGGACCATCTAGCAGGCTTCCTCAACCACCTGCACTAGTTGTTTATTTTATGTATCAACCTCATCGCGGTGCAGGCTCAACTGTTTAATATTAATCCACAGCTCGCTCATCACTTAGAGCACACGACCCTCCCTGACCCATAGTTCTGCAGTCACTCCATCCTACAGAACATAGAGCATCTCCCAAGGTAACGTAGCCATGTTTATCACAACTCCCTTCAGTGCACTGACCATAGGCCTATTGGCCTCATTTTCTGTAACTAGAGTGCCCTCTAGTAGCACTATATTGTTGTTCATGCAGGCGTGCAACATTTCCTCAACCGCAGTCGTGCTAACTGCGATGCTGGTCAACAAAGTACCATCCCAAGGAGTGCACACCTACAACTCCTGTATCCATGTCTGGAGGGCCCCCAACACCATCTGGTTTTCCTCCCCGAGGTACTAGAGGGCCTCTGTGGTGATGTCCCGCACTATCTCCCCTATGTCATGGAGATCCCCCTTGGTGATGGGGATCAGGTCAAAATAAGCCTTGGAGGCTTTTGACTTCTTCTGCAACCCTACCTGCTCTCTCGATAACTATCACCTCAGCTGTGTGGACGTTGACTGTGGGTCCACGCCTCCTTCCCCTTTTTCTGTGTCCTATTTAGTCGAAGGGGAATTCTAGGCCTCGCGCTCCTTCTCTGCTTCCTTTTTTTGTTCTTTTGTTGCCTTTGCAATGTCATGCACCTCCTGCGCCTTTGTTGTTGCTGCTTCATTCCCTCTCTTCTCTACCAACTTCGCCATTCGCAGTTTTTCCTTATGCTTCTTCCTCTGTGTAGTGGACATCTTTGATTCCACCGTGGAGATGGCTAGAGCATGCCACTTTGGGGGCCACAATTCAAGCACAATGAATATGACATCATTCATGTCCAAGTAAGGGATATCATTCCATTTCTTTGGGGGGTCCTTGCACACCTTGATATACACATGATGGAAGTCTCCCTTGAACTCTACAAAGCTCTATAGACTATTATAGATGGTAGGCGATAATGGTTGCTTACATTTAATCCCCATTTTGATGTTCATCTCCATGAACACCCATAATATTTTGTTGGCTCTAATCGTCTGCACATCTTTAGTTACCCATAGTGAAGCCTACTTCACTACCTCCAAAAGATCACACACAATTGTGGGGAACTAGCTATCCTCAGGCAACTCCCAAGCCACCAGCACTATCGATACCAGAATCCATGCATAGTGCAAAGTCTTCCTTTGTTCTTGTGACTAATGACAATTTTCCAGGAATTCTTGGCACAAGTAATCTGCCCAGTTAAACTAGACCCCCTCCGTGCACTGTGCGACAAGTGCAACCACCGGCGCGGATACCTCATCTGCGTCACACTTCCGCATGACTTTCCTGGCCAAAAGTTTTGTCGTGACTTTGATCGCAGTGTTATTGATACTGGAGATCATGTACACTCTCTTTTCTTCTCCAGCTTGAACTTTTTCTTCATGGCCTCCGCGATGGCTAAATCATCATTTTTACCCTCGGATATGTTTGTTGGATCCTCCCCTCTGCAAGGGAGCTGGGTAATTCTGTGAATTACGTGGTCCGTGATGATGATGGGCTCCTCCAGCCAAAAACACCCATCACGCACTAGGTAGAATAGTTTCCTGATGATAAAAATAGTCACTAGAGCACGATGGTAATGCGGCACACAGAGCAAGTTTAACAGCCCTTCTTTCTCTACTCCTCGCAAACACTTGTGTAGTTCCAACTACATGACTCCTACCGTTGTATTTTTTTTCGGCCACATTAACTACACGGTTGCTAAATGTGGGAATTTCTCATGGTCCGCGAGATCCTAGTCTTCAAATTTTAGAACCGACACCCGTCCCAAGTGCGCTCCATAAAAAATGATATCATCAGGTAGCAGTAGAGTCTACAGAGAGTTCTTTCTCTCATCTAGGTCCTTGTGCACCTTTTCTTTCCCCTTCCATTGAGGAACATATGCAGGGAACTTGGTTAGAGGGTCCATACCCTGGGTTTCTTCCTCCATCTCTTCTTCTTCTTCTTCTTCTACTAGGATTTCCTCAAGGTCTTCCTCCTCTTCACCGGCTTCCAAATTGATCGCCCTCACATTTTCTTCCTTGGCAAGTTTAGCTCTCAGCAGGTTTCTAGGGGACATGTACACTAGAACCATAGGCTGCGTGTCTTTCTTGGGTCTCACCATGCACGATGATTTAGGGATTTCTGCAACTATGACGCTTTCTAGGCCATCTCCTATCATCATGGCCGGTGTGACCTCTTCAGCGGTCATCTCTCCGATATCCATGGCTTCCTTAGATGTTGCCATATTGTTGTTCCACAAATCTCTCAATGGCTCAGGTAAGCGCTCAAACAATACCTTCAACATCAAAAGAACAAACAAATCCAGGTTTATAAATCTCTGGGTGCACAATAGCTCAATTCTCAAATGGCCAAGTGTTGTTTACTAGATAGCCATTTGTAGTTTATAGTGCCTTTTGAATTCAAATTCGACTGCTCCCCCAAAATCTAGTCCATTAATGTTCCCTTGGTAGCAAATTTTCCCAAATATAGCACATAAAGTTCACCTTAAATGCCATCTAACCACTCAATTTTGTCTTAAACAAAGCATCACGTTGTGAATAGTGACTATAAGGATCACTTTCTGGCCAACTCATGCGACAACACAACTACCCTTGCGCTATCGTGGACCCTGTGACACCACGTTACTGCATGCAGTCCTGACATCGCGCAGCTCTTAAGCAGAGTAGTTTATAGTCCCATGCTAATGCAGGAGCATCCAGCTCACCATGACTCGGTGAAGTCTCTGCCAGTTTGGAGAGTTGTTTGAGTATTTGGATTGTTTTTTTTATGTTTAGTTTATCAGGACATGAGATAGGATTGTACTTTGTTTTACTTTTAATGTTTGTGTTAGTCAAAGTTAATAGTCAGTTAGGGTTGTTATTTGTTCGAAAGTAATAAACAATAGTTTAATAATCATTCTGTCAACTAAAAGAGGAAAAGGCAAAATTGTCTAAATGAAGATCTTGTCATGTAAACTAAATTGAGTGCTAGAAGTTGCACAGCTATATTATTTATGTTCAGCTGAAAGAAATTAGAGTTTCAATTAACTATAAACAAAGGATTTATAAATATAGCAATGTAAAATTGGAAAAAGGTTCAGCATTTTCAGAATCGAGAAATAAATAGAGACAGAATGTTTTTTCTAACCTGTCCATCTGTGTCATTTCCTACATACTGTACTATTTGTATTTTCATTTATTGAATTGTTATTATAATGCTAGCAGACACGAAACGACCACTGTAGGTCAGGTGTCCTAATCGAACAGAAAACACAGCGAGACCACTGAGGAGATAATATCAAAAGAGTGTGAGAGAAAACATAAGATAACTAAGGTAATTTTGGACGAATCCTTTATATTTTCATAAGCAAATAGAGGTCAATGAAATTGTATTCATATTGCTGTTGTTCAAGTCACATACATATTACATTTGTTTGTAAACCAAAAATCAGTGCCAGCATCCACTGAATGGACAAACCCTAGCCCGGGGTTTGATAACAGGGATCATTTTTAACCCAAAAAGAATAACCAACCAAAAAAGAAATTGAAACCAAACTTAAGCTCCATCTTTTTGAAAGCGACTCAGATTAAATATGACTAGCAGACAGCAAGTGACAAACCCTATAGAGACTAAAAGACCCTAACTATAAATTGACAGGCTTTAAGAGCTAGAGCCTACCCACAGATGGTTGCCACGTTTGGAGACCTAATTGTGACAAATCAGCATACCCAAGTCGAACCATAGACCTGCACAAACCAAACAAAGTTCAGTTAGCATACCTATAAAGTGAGACCTGAAAATGAAGCGGAATATGAGCAGAGGGAAAATATAATGGACCTGAGCGTGACTGGACCAAGGGGCTTGTAGAATAGAGCCACCACCGAATTGAAGGAGCCTGAGATAGAAGGAGTAGGCTTGGTTAGTATCAATACAAGAGGAGGGTCAAAGTAAATCAAGGAAGGAACTATTTACTTGTTTTGTAGATGCGGAAGACCATCATGCTGACACCTAAGTTCATGGGCACTAGAAGTTAACCGATTTACATACTATAGTAGAGACAAAGGGAAATAACAATAATAGCAAGTGACAATCATCGGACGAGAAACCAGATTGCAAAACCAAAACACAGAAGAACGATAGAATGAGTTCAAGAAACTTACTGTGTGAAAAGAGTTCGAGCAAGCACACCTCCATAGCCAAGAGAAACTCGTGCCATAGGAGAAGTCCATTGAAAACCACACAAACAAGATTGGATGGTTGGCATTCAGTTATAGCCATACCGAAAGAAAAACCAAAGATTGCCATATGTGCTGGAGCAAAAACCATACAGTGTGGCAAACAAACCCTCGCAAAGCCGCACGACAGAACAAAACAATCGCGATTGACCAGAAAGCAAAAGGATTTTGGGAAAAGACCAAATGGAGGGAAGCAGGCCTGAGGATCGTAAGTGAACATTTATTAACACAGTAAATCATTCCCAATTTCCAAACAATATATCTGTTATCCATATTGCATACAACCACCGAAAACAACAACCAAACAGACCACTTCATAAAGCCTGTAACAGGTGCAAAGTCGAGGCTACGTGGGAGTGGTGGCTGGGTCACATCAGAGTGGTATCAGAGAAATTTTTTATGTTAGCTGGAGGAATGGAGAGAGGAAGGTCGGGTCGTGGCAGAGGTGCTCGATGATTGGCAGAGGAGGGATTGAGGGAGGAGATTAGAATTCTTGCTGCCCAATTGGAGGAAGTAGAGGCAGGGAGATGAAGAGATATAGAAATAGGTGATGATAGTGAAGAGGAACCTGAAGCAACAACAAATGGAAAATAAGGCGAGACCCCAGATGTGAGATTGTTGAGATCTGTTTTAGTGGCAAGCAGCAAACCGAAGCCAGAACTCCCAACCTATGACGGCAGTTTGTCTATCAAGGTTTTATTGGATTGGATCAATGAGATGGATAAGTATTTCGAGTGCAAGGAAGTCAGTGAAGACCACGGAGTTAGGTTTGTTGCATTGAAATTGAAGGGACACACAGCCTTGTGGTGGGATAGTGTCCAGAACGAGAGGAAAAGATTGAAAAAGTTGCCGATTAAAACCTGGTCAAGGATGGTGGCCAAGTTAAAGGGTAGATTTCTGCTGAAGGACTATCAAATTGCACTACACAGGCAGGTATAGAATCTGAAACAGTAACGATTAATGGTGAGGGAGTATACAAAGGAGTTCTATCAAGTGAATTTGCGAGCCGGATATATAGAGGATACCGCAGAAAGAAAATCTAGGTATGTTAATCAGTTAAGGTTAGATATTTTAGATGAAATCAATGTTTTTTCTCCAAAGAACACTAAGGAAGCATATCAGAGTGCGATGAAAGCTGCAGAGAAAATTACTAGAAGGCACAATGCCTAGAGAGGATGAGGAGCTGGCAGGGGAAAAGGCGAGTCATATGGCAAAGGCCAGACTACTAGTAGCAATGAGGAAGGCAACAGTTCTAAAGCTTCGAGATTGGCAGACAGAGGTGATAGCGAGAGAGGCGGTAGGTCATCCCAGTGAGGAAGGGAAATGGCTGAGGTAGAGGGGCTGGTTATTAGTGTTATAGGTGTCACAAATGGAGACACCAATCGTTTGAGTGTCCAAAAGTAGATCAAGTTGGACATCGAGGTGCATATGTGGCACAACCAGAGGAAGGAGCAACACCTCCCCAAGAAGTAGAAAATGCTCCAAAGACAGGGGAATCTCTAGTGCTGCACAAGGTGTTGTTAAAAGCAGTCAAGGAGATCATTGAAGAGACTCAGCGGAAGGCTTTGTTTAGAACAATTTGTAGGTCATGAGCTAAGTTTCGTAAGTTAATTATTGATAACAGTAGTACTGATAATTAAGCATCTAAAGTGATGGTAGAAAAATTGGAGTTGAAGTGCTTGAAACATCCCAACCCTTACAGAGTTTCATGGTTGTAAAAAGGCCATCAGGTGCTAGTGGATGAGCAGTGTGAGGTGGAGTTTCAAATAGGTAGATATAAGGATAAAGTTGTTTCTGACCTCATGCCGATGGATGTATATCACATACTACTAGGCAGGCCTGGGAAATATGAGAGGAAAGTGGTACACGATGGATTGAAAAACTGTTATAAATTTGTTAAGGATGGAACCAAGCATATGCTTGTGCACATCAAAGAAGAAGGGACAACAGAGACAAGTGATCCAGGAACATTGTTGGTTAGTGGAAAACAATTTATAAAATAGATTGAGGACAATGAGATAGGTTACGCAGCTGTAAAGAAAGCAAGGACAGTGTTGTTGCAGACAAAGGTATCAGATTTACCTACATAAATCAAACAAATGTTGCGGGAATTTACACACATAGTTGTAGATGACTTGGCAGATAAATTACCCCCCAAAAGGAGCATAAGTCATCATATTGACTTCATACTCAGAGCCAATTTGCTGAATAAAGCGGCATACAGAATGAGCCCCAAAGATAATGAACAGATTAGGAAGTAGGTGCAAGAATTGTAGGAAAAGGGGTTGATAAGGGAAAGCTTAAGCACTTGTGAAGTTCCAACAGTTCTTGCTCCCAAGAAGGGAGGAGAGTGGCAAATGTGCACCAACTCAACGACCATCAACAAAATCTCCATCCGGTACAAGTTCCCACTACCACGGATGGATGATATGATGGATTGTTTAAGCGGGGCAACATATTTCTCTAAGATACACTTGAAGAGTGGGTACCATCAAATTCGGATACGAGAGGGGGATGGATGGAAAACAACCTTTAAGATGAATGAGGGGCTGTACAAATGGTTGGTCATGCCATTTGGGCTAAGCAATGCACCGAGTACATTCATGAGGTTAATGAATGAGATGTTGAAGGAGTACATCGGGAAGTTTGTGATGGTATACTTGGATGACATACTTATTTCCGGTAGGACAAGGGAAGAACACCTTCAACACGTGCGGAAAGTGCTGGAAAAATTACAGCAAAATAAACTGCTAATAAATTTGAAGAAATGTACCTTTTTGTAGAAGGAATTGGTTGGGTTTTGTAATAGCTGAGAATGAACTGAAGATGGATCCGAAAAAGGTGGCAGCGATAGTGAATTGGCCATCTCCAAAAAACTTATTCGAGGTACGTAGCTTTCACAGATTAGTGAGTTTTTACAGGAAATTCATAAAGAATTTTAGTCATAGAAAATTTTAGGGGCGAATGTTCGTCCTTTGGCAAAATTAAGGGGTTTTAAATTTTTAGTGGGCGACTATTTTGTATCATAGTACATTTTTACAAATCACCTCAAATAGCCCACCTTATTTTAAGGGAGAGGGTAAAAAAGGTAAATTTAGCCCTTGAAATTAGGAGCTAGAACCTTCCATCCGCCCATTTTCAAGAATAGGTTTTATTTAAGTGAATCCATTTGCCCATTTTCAAGAATAGGTTTTATTTAAGTGAATCATATGGGCCAAATACCATATTTATAAAAGGGGTATGGTAAATTAATAAAAATATAAATAAATGATAAGTATGGTAAACAAATAAAACATTTTTTATATTTACTCCATAAGTCACCTTATATACATGCAAGGGTGTAGACAAATAAAATTATAAGTGAAGTGGAGGTATGGTAAATAAATAAAAAGTATTTTTATACTTACTCCAAAGGAATGGTAAATAAATAAAAATATAAATAAACTAGAAGTATGGTAAATAAATAAAACCTCTTTTTATATTTAGTCCATAACCCTATTTCTATTTATGAAGGCCCAAGAAAGAGGTTTTATTTAAGTGAAGCCTATGGGCCAAATACCATGTTTGTAAAAAAGGTATGGTAAATTAATAAAAATATAAATAAACGAGAGGTATGGTAAACAAATAAAATATTTTTTATATTTACTCCATAAGTCACCTTATATTTAGGAACACTCAAAAATGCGTAATACTTAGGTGAAACCTATGGGCAAAATACTATGGGACAAATACCATGGACTAGATTGTTATTAATGCCATGCAAAAAAACATTATTAACCCTAATATTAGTATTAATAAAAATAAAAGTGGCACATGGTATTGACCCATGGTATTCACCAAAATGGCACATGGTATTGACCCATGGTATTCACCTGTAACTATTTAAATGGGGGAATTAAACCAGCATAGATCCATCTTTACTCTGGATCTACTAACGCCCGAGAGGTATCAAATATCGTGATATGCAAACTAGCATAGAGTGAAAAAATATTTGATCCCTCTCGGAGCTTGGTGGATCAAGAGTAAAAATGGATGTTGTAATTTAATGTATGTTAAACATTTTAGCTTGGTTAAATAAAAAATAAAATAAAAATCAACTATTAGTTTTATTAATTTTTATAAATTACTAACAGTAATTTTTAAGCTCCAGGTTTATGATAACACATGGTAATACCAAGATCTTACAAGATTTTATAATTGAGTAAAATATTCGCCATGCCTGGTGAGAGATTCGCCAAAAAATTATATATACATATTATATTATTGATAGAATCACCTTCCATTTTTCCTATATACCATGGAGATTCGCCCATTTATTATACTTATAAATTTAGGGGGGGTTCTTAAAATTTTCCCTGAGTTTAGTGAAATTTGTGCCCCAATGTTGGACACCATTAAAAAGGCCAGCCAGCCTTTTCGATGGATAGAGACAACAGAGAGAAGTTTCCAGTTGTTAAAGAGAAAGATCACTGAGAGGCTGATCCTGAGATTGCCAGATTTCAAGATGTTATTTCAGGTTCACTGTGATGCTAGCAGCACAACAATTGGAGCTATACTCAGCTAGGAGGATAATCTTGTAGTGTTTTTCAATGAGAAGCTGAATGAAAGTCGACACAAATATTCATCGTATGATAAGGAGTTCTATGCTATTATACAAGCATTAAAAAACTTGAGGCATTATCTATTGGGAAATGCATTTTTGTTGTTTTCAGATAATTCTGCATTACAGTATGTAATACAACAGCACAAGATAAACCACAAACATGCCAAATGGGTGGAGTATTTGCAGAGTTTCAAATTTGTATTGAAGCATATTAGCAGGCATGCCAACAAGGTGGCGGATGGGCTAAGTAGGAAAGGTCTAATTTTGTAGGAAAGCATTGTGCAGATGTTGGGTTTTTAGCACTTACAAGACTTATACCAGACTGATATAGATTTTAAGGAGGCCTATGATGCATATCAAAATACCTTAGTGAGAGATAGCAGTCCTTGGTTGGACTATAATCTACAGGAGAAGTTACTGTTTAAGGGAGGACAATTGTGCATACCTGACTACTCGATGAGGGAGAATATTATTCGAAAAAAGCATAGTGGAGGTCTGGCTGGACATTTCGGCATGGAAAAGACACTCGAGCAGCTCAGTCATTTCTACTTTTGGCCAAAGATGAAGAGAGATGTACAGCGATTTGTGGCCAGATGCAAAGTGTGCCAGTTAGCAAAGGGTCATAGTCAAAACACGGGACTGTATACACCGTTACCTATTCCAGGCAGGCCATGGGACTTAGTCAGCTTAGACTTCATATTAGCTCTACCAAGACATAGTGACGTTATGACTCGGTAATGGTAGTAGTGGACAGATTCTCAAAAATGGTGCATTTTATTCCTTGCAGAAAAACTAGTGATGCCACCCGCGTGGCTCACTTGTTTTTCAATGAAATTGTCAGGTTACATGGATTGCCTAAATCTATCCTTTCGAGTAGGGATGTGAAGTTGATGGGACACTTTTGGCGTACGTTGTGGAAGAAAATGGACACACAACTAAGTTACAGTTCTACATATCACCCGCAAACCGACGAGCAAACGCAGGTTGTAAACAGGAGTTTGGGAAACCTACTACAAAGCCTGGGCGGAGAGAATTCGCGGATGTGGGATCGAGCGCTTGCACAGGTAGAGTTCGCTTATAATGACTCGCCTAACCACAGCACAGGTTTTAGCCCATTTCAGATCCTGTACAGCATACACCCTCGCAGAGTGCATGAACTGCGGGATCTTGGACTACAAGAAAGCCGAAGCACAGATGGAGAAGATTTCTCTAATGCAATGTGAGATTTGCATGAACATGTAAAAATTAAATTGTACGACAATAGCTTAAAGTATAAACAGCAAGCAGATTTGAAGAGAAGGGAAGTGCAGTTTAACGTGGGGGATGAAGTCCTCGCGCATTTTCACAAAGAATGCTTCCCTAAGGGTACGTACAATAAATTGAAGTATAAGAAGATAGGACCCTTCAAATTCCTTCAGAAATTTTTGGCAAATGCCTACGAGATATAGTTGCCACCCAGAATAGGCATTTCACTTGTCTTTAATGTAGGAGACTTGTTCCCCTACATGACTCACCCAAAAGAGAATGAAGAAGATGGAACCACACGACCTTCACAAAAAACCCAAGATGGAGGAGAAGCTTGGAAGAGAAAGATGCCTTACGTTCAACCTCCCAAGATCAAAAGAATTCTTGACACTCAAGTGGTTAAACACACTCGGCGAAAGGAGTATGTGCAACACCTAGTTAAGTGGAAGAACCATCCTATTGAGGACAGTATGTGGCTTGATGCCAGGTAGATTGAACAGACAAGTTCTTCAGTCAAGAAGCTGATGGACTGGAGCCGTAATTTCTTTTTTCCCCAGGAGCCTGATGCAGGAGCATCCACCTCACCATGACTGGGTGAAGTCTCTGCCAGTTTGGAATGTTGTTTGATTATTTGGGTTGTTTTTTTTTATGTCTAGTTTATCAGGACATGAGATAGGATTTTACTTTGTTTTACTTTTAATTGTTTTGTTAGTCAAAGTTAATAGTCGGTTAGGGTTGTTATTTGTCTGATAGTAATAAACAATAGTTTAATAATCATTCTATCAACTTAAAGAGGAAAAGACAAAATCATCTAAATGAAGATCTTGTCATGTAAACCGAACTGAGAGCTAGAAGTTGCACAACTATATTATTTATGTTCAACTAAAAGCAGTTATAGTTTCAATTAACTGTAAGCAAAAGATGTATAAATATAGCAATGTAAAACAGGAAAAAGGTTCAGCATTTTCAGAATCGAGAAATAAGTAGAGACAAAACATTTTTTCTAACCTGTCCATCTGTGTCATTGCGTACATACTGCACTATTTTTATTTTCATTTATTGAACTGTTAATATAATGCTAGCAAATAGGAAATAGCCACTGTAGGTCGGGTTTCCTTTGTCCTCATCCAACAGAAAACATTGTCGAACAAGCGAATACAACCATACTCCAGAACGGAGAACCACGGAGTCGAAATCGCAGCCAGAATAGTAAAACATAGCGAGACCATCGAGGAGACAATATCGAAACAGAGTGCCAGAGAAAAAAGAAAATAACCGATGTAATTTTTGACAAATCCTCTATATTTTCATAAGCAAACAGAGGTCAACAAAATTGCATTCATATTGGTGTTGTCCAAGTCACATACATATTACATTCGTTTATAAACCGTGTCCACCGAATGGACAAACCCTAGCCCAAGGTATGATAACATGGATCATTTTTAACCCAAAAGGGATATCCAACCAAAAAAAAAATTGAAACCAGACTTAAGCTCCATCTTTGAAAGCGACTGATATTAAATTCGACTACTAGACGACAAGTGACAAACCCTACAGAGATTCAAAGACCCTAACTGTAAATTGACGAGCATTAAGAGCTAGAGCCTACCAAAAGAGGTTTTCCATGTTTGGAGACCGAACCATGAGAAATCTAGATACCCAGGTCGAACCATGGACCTGCACAAACCAAACAAAGTTTAGTTAGCATACCTGTATAGTGAGACCTAAAAACGAAGCAGAATATGAGCAGAGGGAAAATATAATGGACCTGAGTGCAACTGAACCAAGGCGCTTGCAGAACAGAGCCACCACAGAATTGAAGTAGCCTGAGACAGAAGGAGCAGGCTTGATCAGTATCAATACCAGAGGAGGGTCAAACTAAATCATGGAAGGAACTATTTACCTGGTTTTTAGCCACTAAAGACCATCATGCTGTCACCTGAGTTCATGGGCATCGGAGGTTAAACAATTTATATACTGTAGTAGAGACAAAGGGCAATAAGAACAACAACAAGTGACAATCATCAAATGAGAAACCAGATTCCAAAACCAAACCGCAAAAGAATGATAGAATGAGGTCAAGAAACTTACTGTGTGAAAAGAGTTCGAGCAAGCACACCTTCATAGCCAAGACAGACTCGTGCCAGAGGAGAAGTCCATTGAAAACCACACAAACAATATTGGAAGGTTTGAATTCACTTAGAGCCATATCCAAAGAAAAACCAGAGATTACCATACTTTCCGGAGCAAAAACCATACAGTGTGATAAATAAACCCTCGTAGAGCCACGCGACAAAACAAAACAATCGCGAATGACCATAAAGAAAAATGATTTTGGACAAAGACAAAAGACAGGGAATGAGGCTCGAGGATCGTAAGTGAACATTTATTAACACATTAAATCATTCCCAGTTGCCAAACAAAATATCTATTATCCATATTGCATATAACCGCCGAAAACAAGAACCAAACACACCACGTCACAAAGCCCGTAATAGGTGTAAATCCAAGGCTACATCAGAGCGTGCGCTAGGTGACATCACACACCTCCTTTCAGCTTCCTAGAGCACTAAGACTATGCTTCTTGCAGCTAGTCAGATGGTCTGGCCACCTGTATATGGCTTCAACTGACTACCATTTATTTTTCCTAGGAAGAGTTCACAATTTAACTTCACCAACTACATCGCGCCACTATCTATAAGCTCCTTAATAACATATGGTCCAATCCAATGCATCCAACTAATAAACTCTTGGAGGTAGTCCCTAAGTCTGTCAATGTAATCGAACTCACCCTGCTCTATCACCACAGTCTCTTTATCAGGAAAGTGCTTCTTTATTCCCTCCTCAAGATTTTTGACTTCTTCTTCTGCCATGGCACTTTTCTCCCTCAATAAAACTCTTTCATTCATGAGTTATTAGAGCTTAATATCATCCCACTAGATCTCTTCATCAAGTCCCAACCATTCTTCTTCAAGCTCTTCTAACTGTGCGAGCCTTTCTTCCAGGGCTCTGCAGTTCGTTACCCTTATGAGCACCACTATGTGCAGTCTAGACATGATAGACTCCATATGCATTACGGCTTCTACTCCATCAACCAACCAAAAAGGTGTTTCTCTAGGTATGCGAAGGTCCCATCCATTGCGCTATGTGTTGCATATCTTGTTCAGCACATTGCACACCTCGTCAAATGCTTCCACGTGGATAACCTTCTATACGATTGTTCTTCCCACATACTGTCTGTCCAACCTTAAGAGCCAACTACACATTTGTCCCCCCAAAACATGCTTCTTGAAAATACCTCTCAGCACAAAGTTCGTGCATGTCTGTGTAGGTTGTTTTCGATATATCGGCATCCACCTGGCTAGATGTGTGCACAGACCATCCTACCCATTGTATTTATCTCCCAATCACACTCTACGCTTCACAAAATGTGTACGCATGATCCTATACATTTGTTTCAGCCATCAAAGATCCCTTTCTGCATACCCCACCACCTCATGAGCATAGTCCGTAGTACCCAGTTCAGGGCCTAGAAGCATTGCTTTTCTGGCACCTCCCTTTCAAGTTGGTCCAGGAAGGCATCTACCTCACTTAGGCCATCATAAGTAGGTAGGTCTCTTACTTCTGTCGATGTGCAGTGTAGAGACCTTGTCATCATATTACAGTTAAGCATATTTAACTCATCTAACCGATTCTACCATCACTCTCTCTCGTCATCTGAATCTGAAGTACAGGAGCTTTTTCGCTCCCATGCAATCCTTTCATCCGTGGTGGGATTCACCCACTCATGGTTTCACGTTGTTATCTTATAAATGCAATCCAAATCACCATCACTTCTATAGTCGCGTACCGGCTCTGTATACTGCGATCCTTTAGTAGGGTCCAGGTGTATAACTATGCGTAGTGACTTCTTCTCAAAAATCATCTTGCACTTCTTCAGATTAATCACCCCACTCATGTCAGTGGTCCAATCAATTCCTAAGAGTGCGGGATAGGGATTGCTGTCATCAACAATCTCTATCACTTCAAATTCGGCTAGCGCACTCACTCCCTCAATATCCACAGTGATTCCCTGCAATAACCCCAGGGGTATTATCTTCTATTGGTTCCCATTCATAGCTGAACAGTAGACCACTACAGTGTTAGTCTCCCCATGTGCTCCAATGTCTACCTCAACAGAACATTCACATCTGCTCCTGAATCAAAATTACTTGGTCCATCTCATATTCTCCAATCTGCGTTGTTAACCTCATTTTTCTTCCCATCCTCGTCTTATGCTTTCCAATCTTCTAGACTAGTCCTAGTGCACTTGTGAATGAGTTCTTGTAGTCCTTTTAGAGCTCTACTGTCACACAGTAACTTTGAGCATGTTTCTAGGAACATTGTGAGCATATACGGGTCCATCTCCAACTCCAGTCTATCATTTCATCCTAAATTGGAGGCATCAATGAAGCTCTTCTTAGCTTCCATGAAGGTTTCCCAAGTGTACTCCAAATCAAGCTCTGCTTCTTTCATCAGAGCTTTATGAACACAAGTACTATCTTGGGGCTATTTTCCTTTGTCATCTCCCATCACAATTCCACTTCAAAGCATAATGTTTACATTTGGATCTTCCTTCCATGGCTCAAACCTCATCATCTGCAAGTTTTGAGTCGGGGGAAGCGGTGGAGCTCCTTTGTCACGTTCCTAGCTATTAGCATAGGAAAATCTTCCATCTCATGATCAATCAAGGTACAATACGACATGATGGACACGTTGGATTCATACAATCACTGGAATAATGTCCTGACCCTCTACAATGCAGCTCTTCGTGACCTCTTGTAGTTCCTCCTCCTCCTCTACCTCATCTATGCCCCTGAAATCTAGTTTGTGCCACTCCTGCGTTCTAGTCTAGGGGCCATGTTTTGGCCTAAACTTTGTAGGTGGGAGTCCTATCCATCATTGACTCATAGCTTCTACAAGTGCGCTCATTATATCCCACCGACCTACAAAAATTACAGAACAATTGCTGCGAATTTTGTGTATACTTTTGTGGCAAATGGTAGTTTTCTGTAGCATTCTTTCCACCTATTTGACAAATCGCGCACCACAAAGCAAGTACCGTGTTAGGTCCTGCTTGCGCTTCCAGCCTTAACGGTGTTGATCCTCCTCCTACAGGGTAATTTGCGAAAACCAGGCAGTGGTCCTTATCATGACCTACATTTTATGCACCACACTTCTTCGCACACTTCTGGTCGTGATGTCTTGTGTTGTTTCAGACTCTGCATTTCCAGGCATAAGTTTTTCAACTACGCATGGTTCTATTGAAATCCTAAGTTACAATCCTTCATTGGGGTCTCATGAAGCCTCATCGCAATCTCTAAGGCCTCTGCGTAAGTCATTAACTTTTGTTGTGAGAGCATGCTCCTCAAATGTGGAATTAGCAACACTACAAACCATTCCCAGTGTTGTCCATTCGTCAGATTTATATGAGCTTCGCGAATCATACACTTTAGCCTTTGATCTAGCTCCCAAGTAGTCTTGCGTGGTAACATTTTGATATCTTTGAATCCAATGATCGATTGTGCTAAGGAGTGCCTAAGGAGCGCAACCCAGGTGTCCATCTTCCATATAGCCAAGGGACCACTGATAGGATTGCTCGGATCCTTAGAAGGTTTGATATTCCCTCAACCTTCAGGCCCCTCAAAACCATCCGCAACTCCCTGAAGTCTGTAAAGGATCCGGTCAACCCCAAAGACATGAAAGGTGTCTATTTGATTCCTTGCTCATGTGGGACCCCTTATATAGGGGAAACAGGGCGTTCCATCCAGCAGAGAATTTGTGAGCATGCAGTGGACCTGAGGCATGGTAGAATAAAGTCCTCAGCTTTAGCAGAGGATGTGGACAAGACTAAGCATCATGTCTGCATAGAGGAGGCCAAAGTCATTGCCAGGGTAGATTGGTTTCATCATCGCAAGCTAAGGGAAGCTATAGAGATTGAGCGAAGACCCATCAACCTCAACCGAGATGATGGATGGAAGGTAAGCAGAAGTTGGATCCCTGCACTGTCATCTTAGGGTTTCTTCCCTGCCCTCCCCACCCCTCTGTTCATCCTGGGTGCTTTCTTTGGATGGGCATGGTTTTTTCCTTTCTAGCTTGTAATTATTTATCGTTGGCAGCATTAAGTTCTTCCCTATTTTTTCTCGGGTACCTCCTGTCTCTTTGTATGATTAGCGTCTTCTTAAGCTTTCATCTAATCTTTTTTATGGAATTTATCTCTGATTAAGGCCCTGTCTCCTATTTTAGTAGTTTGATTTATTTGGTTATTATTATTAGTATATTTAAATTATGATGTATTCTTGATTTTAGTTGTGATAGCTTCCAAAAAACCATGCGCTTAATGATAGCTTATATAATATTATATATATACATATATGAGTACAATCTAGATATAAATTAATTTATTTCATCTTTTACTAGTCAAAACAACCCTTATGATGAGCTTACCAGCAAGAATTAAAACATATTTATTTAAGAAATAACTTTATAAGAATATATAATTATTTATATATCTTAAATTATTCATTATAAATAATTCTTCCTAACATCAATAACTTAATAGTAAAATAACCATCAACAACTCGTTATTTAAACAATAAATCTCTTTTAATAATATTCTAACCTAATTTTCTCTTATCTCTAGAAATATAATATTATCATCTTATTAATATTAGATTTATTAATATATATAACGTAAATTACTTATTTATTAATTTATATAACTTAAATTATTTAAAAATTTTAAATAACCTTCAATTTAAACAAATAATTTCTTGGGATATTATCCGCTAATTTATTAATCTTACCTAATTTCTCTCATCTCAATAATTAAAACAATAAATAATAATAAGATTTAATTTATTTACAGCCTTGGTCCTAGAGTCAAATATAGCTGTTATGTAGTCGTTAGAGTCTCTACTCAACCTATTTAAATTTCCAAAGCCTGATCTGTTTCTTCAACTTGTCCTGACGATGAACCACACTAGTTGGTTCGAAACGCATCGACAATAATTTTCTCATGTGATTTACGCCGAAGCTCTTTTTACAATTACGATCGATTGTGCTTCTGACTTCGACCAGCTAAATTCCTTATTTAGTGAAATTTAGATATACGTGATTCCTGCATTCCAATTATCATTTCAGTGCTTAATCTACCATGTCAACGTGTGATTCTGTGAAGCACTAACCAGCGTCGCTTTCTTTATATTGTCATTTGTAACCCCTTGTGCTTCCCATATGACTCTTACCATGAAAAAAAATTGTTTTATATCCTCATTTCCCAATCCCTTGAACATAGGCAGCTTTATCGTGCTTGCCATATTGAATAACGATGGTGGCAGAGGTGGTACAGGTGGAGATGGAGGTGATGGTGGTGAAGTTGGTGGCAGTGTGGGTGTGGGTGGTATGCATGGAATTCTATGCCTTATCAAATGGATTGCACTTCGTGGAGAGACCTTCGTGAGCTCTACATTGTCCCCTCGCGGAGGTGAAATCAAGGGGCTATCCTCTGATCCCATACTTCATTCGTCCCTATAGGTTTTTCCACTTCGCGTAGCTCCGAACATCAAGGTAATTGCATAACCCTCTTTTCACACAATAACATTTTTATCCAATTATTCAGAGACTTTGCGTACTTACCTCATGGTCCTTTGAGAAAGCGTCACTCTACCTTGCTATAGCTAACTAAAGTGTCTACCGCAAACTCAGCAACGACTCCTCTTATAATCCAATCGAGCGAGTGATCAAGAGTGCATGTGATCTTATCCTTCGATGCTTCCAATTTGCACACCAAGTCTAGAGTCCACACAATAAGATGGTCGAGCTTCCACCTTCCTTGGCTATCTGCTAGCTTCGTGATCCACTTGTACAGCTTAGTAGGGAAAGCCGCAAAGAAAATATCATGGATTTCTATGTATAGGTAGCAGTCTAACCACTCTTATTTTTTTAGTCATGGATTCCTATTCTCTTGCACCACGAACTCGTGAATTCTCCTATCCAACCAACCTTCAATTTAGTTCTTAGTTGGATTCCAATGAGACGACATCAAACATCTCCGTGAAGATTTCAGTCCCTACAAGAAAACCATTTTTGGCTTATAGGGTCCTGACCCAGGTTTGGAGTTAATTAGCCAAACAAATCCTTACACTACTAGCCCTCTCGGAAACAACCCATGATGTGTGGACTGAAGTCTCACTCGAAGTGGTATGGCGGTATGTTGGAACCAAGTTTTCGTGCCCTTGAGATGCCTGAGGTGTCGACTTAGTCCAACGGTGCCTATCTTTGCGCAGGTCACTTCGCTCACTATCCTGACCTGCAAGACCTTCACGATTTGTTATGATCACCTTTCGCAGCCCTAACTAGGGGATGAGATGCTTTCAAACTGTTAGGGTAGTGATCTGAACTATTTCCCCATGTTATACCACGTATCTTACTTATCTTCTTACAATTGTTAGTTAACTTCGCCTAAATAGATACTTTCTCTCACATTTACTTAATCAACACAATCAGATATGTTCAGACACGATATAGACAATAGACATGCAATATATACCCAATATATTCAATGCAGAAAACAGGAAATAATTACATATAATTGATATGAAAACTTCTCTTTATTAATGCTTCTGTGGTTACAGACTCGACTCGCCCTTTGCAATCAGTTGCAGGGGTCCGCGCACTCAGCTACGAACTACTAGGCCTCTGCACGCTCACCTACAGAGCCTTCTCCTACTCTACAACCCAAACACTTGACTCTACACTTAGATCTTCCACTATCCTTCTATTCCATCATCATTCCTTGACTTAGATTAACTTACAACTTAGAGCCTCCCTCTATTTATACAAGCCCATGTTCTGTGGACCATGGGTAGATCTCTGAAGCTACATTACATTACAAAATTGAGGGCAGACAACCCTATGACTCATTTACAACTTCACACTCCGCACCCACAGAACGTGGAGTCTTTACATTAGATTTACAATTTTTAGCCAAAATCTGGCATTTAAGCCCCAAAACTTTCCTTGGGTGATCCTATGCCCAACAACCTGTACATGAGCCTTCAAGCATATTCAATGCCCAAAATGCTTAATATATGACTTCTTCCTCAACAAGCTCTGATGCCATTCTAGAATCATAAGCCAATCTCTAATGAACTTCAAAGAAATCATTCATTCAAACAAGATGAAAGAATCATGCAATGTTTGATAACACAAAAATTTGTAAATACTCTTCTCTTTATTTATACCGTGAAGTGGTTACATAGTAAATTTAGACAAACCAAATTCTACGAAATTTCATCCATTTTAGGTTCACACCAGACTTGTATGTTTTGAAGGCCAAGCTTCTCAAAATTTAAACTCTCTAAGACCCTCTGATATGAACTACTATTAGTCTTCAATCTACTCAATATGCATACATGATCGTAAAAGGTGCAATTCTAGGACAAGATTAAACTCAAAACTGATTTTGACTCCAAATGGGGAGAAGAGACTCCTTCTCCTTTATTTGTAGGTCCTTGAGGGAGCATGAAGCATCTCCTCAAGCTTTCAAATACTGACAGGGTATACAAGAATCATCCTTAAAGGAGATATTACAGATCATGGTTTCCCTATAATTTCTGAGATGTGGGTAAATCTGCACCAAAATTCAAAGAGGTCCTCCAAGTCTCATATATTTGTTTTAAAAAGCCTTACACCAATTTTACACAATGGATTCTTTTCATATCAAATCCATAAGAAAATTTCTTTATGCTGCACTATGGATGATATTTCGGTAAGCCCACGAGAACAAGATCTTATTTTACAAAGTGGAGATTTTGAATTTCAAAAACCCACGAAAAAGTGGTACATTAATCATCAAATATTGTTAACCCATGATAAGCTCGTCGACTGTCCTAGAATTTAGTATATATTATCTTTACAATCATAGGTAGAATGACATGGTAGCTCACTTTCATCTTGAAAATAAATTGGTGATGGCATGCAATATAAATTTCTAATATATGCTCATCAGTGCAGATATCTATATCTTTTGTACTCCTAGAATATTCCAATGATATAGTCATTTGTCGATTGACAGGAATCAAGGAGCTCCTATCTATTTTGAGGTGACTTCGCCATTTTTTTGGCCATTCTCATAAATGTCTCATTTGGTTTTCATGCATGGATCCAAACTTTAACAAGAAATAATATTCTCTGTTTTCATTGTTGCGACACAGGAAGTCCCACCACAACCTGGTACAACCTTTAAAATCATAAACAAATCCACGAATAATGATATGTGGATTCCTTTTAGGCCAATCCCTTTGCCATTTAGGATCTCTTGCCATGTATAAAGTAAAATATTTGTGGAAAAAATATTTTCTAACATTTTCATATCTCCATAATTTAGTAATGTCCAAGAAGTGCGTAGTGAGGGCATTTTTTTCTAAATTTTCATAGTGGCATGTATTTTGATGGACTATTATTGGTACTCATGTTCCTGGTTGTGGAAAATGTCTCGATTCTAGATGTAGATGTTCAATATCATTATGAAACTATAAGTTTATATCCAAAACTTGAGTATGGCAAAGTTTCCATGTAGATTACCATTCACTACAATATTGGTCCCATGGTTTTATTTCAAGAATTTCGCTACAAATTTCATCATTCTCCTTCCATTTTATCACTATAAACATACAATGAACTTATTCCTATAAATATTCTCTACTCAATAAGTATGGGATGTAGTTTTCAGTTCCCTTTATATGTTGAATTTCAAAATGAAAATTATGGAACAACTCTTGCCATCTAGAAAACTTTTCCTCACCGAACTTTTTTATTTATTTTGTTGAGAACCTTTTTCACAGAAAAAGCGTAAGTCCTTAACGTAAATATCCTATTTTTCATATTAACTTCAAATTTGTCCATTACATTCCAAGTGGCTTTAACTTATTTTTCAATAGTGGAATAATTCCTTTCTATATCATACCATGTTCCAGAGGACAATTGAATGATTTTTTCTTTATTCCCTTTGTTTTGTTTGAGTACTCCTCCCCATCCAAGCTAGGTCGCGTCAAATTCTACAATCTTAGCCAAGGATTCATCTACAACATAAAGGGTGAGTTTGTGTTTGACCTTTTCTTTAATTTCCTTATCTCTTGTGTGTTATCTTGTGTCCATGAAAGAGGATTCTTCTTAATTCTATCATTCAGGATTTAGGGATACTACGCACAATCCTTAGAGAAATTACAAACATAATTTAGGCAGCCAAGAAACCTCTCCAACTATGCTTTATTTGTAATTTTGTTGGGAAATTTGTGTGCAAATGCCACAACATGTTGTTAGAGAGTAATTTTTCTATTGGATATAGTATGACACAAAAACTTGATTTGAATCTTAAACAACTGAATCTTCTTTTTACTGAGGACTAATCAAGTTCCTTTGACCAGTTGAAAAAAATTTATGACATGCTTCAAATGCTCTTCGAGAGTTTTTGGTAAGACCTATACATCATCAATATAAACTAACAACCATTCAAAATAAGGTTTAAATACTTGATCCATTAATATTTTGACCTTGGAGGGGGCACTTTTAATACCAAATAGCATGATGTTCCATTCATAGTGCCAATTCCTACACTTGAAGCAATTTTGAACATGTCTCCCTCCTTAGTAGAATCCTACAAAATTCAAACTTCATATCAAATTCAGAGAAAACTAGAGCACCTGCGATTATATATATCATACATGCCTTGTGAGGAATTGGGTATGTATCATCATCTCAAACAACATTGAGGGGTTTATAGTTTATAACTAGGTAGGGTACCCCACAAATTTGTTCTGAGTGTTTGTTGACATAAAACCCATTAGGATTCCAAGGGTTTTCATATTCTGTTATGATTTTCTTATTTAGAATATTATGTATCTCCTTCTGACACAATTTCATATATTATTCATTCATTGGGATTGCTTAGCTTTTACAAGGCTCTCCACTGGATTCATCTTTATAGGGAAATTCAACATAATATTCATTCGGTGCTAGAAAGCATTTCATTCCTCTACACAGACTTTTGCTTCAGACCGTTGTTGAAGTGTTTGAATATGTTCCTTGATGGTGTGTTGTTCCAACCACTCTTCAATTCATAGATTAGCCAT
This sequence comes from Pinus taeda, assembly GCA_000404065.3. Taxonomy (NCBI): domain Eukaryota; kingdom Viridiplantae; phylum Streptophyta; class Pinopsida; order Pinales; family Pinaceae; genus Pinus; species Pinus taeda. The sequence goes on along the minus strand of APFE031680561.1, from coordinate 26,145 downwards.
CTCATTCTTAACATCTTGCTACCTATTTTCTATCTTCATTGAATCATCCATAACCTAAACCATTGTAGAGACCTCGGGGGATGAGACAAATGGAAGAGTGAATTTGAGGGGCTCATCTTATTTTCAGGCGTAGTTATAAAATATCCTACTTTCTTATCTTTTAATCTAGTGGATCCATGAAAAATCCTCCATTTTTCTAAATGGATGAGCTTGTTTTGATGATTTGGCTACAAACGACTTACATGACCACAGATAAATGTCATCTGTGGAAGAGCACCAAATGCTAACATGACTAGAGATAAATTTCATGGGTAGAATATGTATGAAAGGGACTATGGCAGATAAAGGCAATTTGAATTTAGAAGTGCCAATGGGAGATAAACATGGGAGTTGTACCCAGAACTAGCAGGACACTGCCTGGGTTGAGGAGGTTTAATTATGTGAAAGACTTTTTTTTACTTTCTTGACAAGAAAGGAGCCTAGCGCTCTAGAACTTTAGTTCAAGGGCAACGACTATTTTATTTCTAGGAATTGATTATACTATACTTTTGTATGTATTTAGAAAAGGAAAATACAATATGCACTATATGGATTTATTGCTACTTTGATCGATTCTATCATTGAACAACTATATTTCGTGTGAATACTTTCAAAGGTACTGTGATAAATGCTTGATACTTAAAAATATTACTTCGAATTATGTAAATTAATAATAGTTGACAATATTTTTATTAACATGTAGTTGAAAATATTGTGATAAAAATAGTGTGATCATGATTGGAAATACTAACTGAAGTTTTTTTGGTCATATGCCACAGGGTGCTTACCAAAGGAGGCTAATAAACCACCTAAGGTGCTTGCTATTAGGTCGATAGAACACTATTAATGTGCTTCCCATAGCTAACATACAATACATAATTAAAATATTTCATGTATTGGCCATGGTCTCTAATAAAATTGGAAATTATCAACCTATTTTATGAAGACCTTGTTTTTTCCTTTTATGAAAAATGGAAACCACTAAAAGGTTAGAAGTAAAATTTTACTATTTTCATAGCTAGAAATATTTATGGTTAATAAAAAAATATTGATTTTTGTTATTGGTATTTCCTAAGAAAAAAATAAAAGAAAATATGTCCATCTAGAAGGGCAAGGGTCCCCTTTTAGTTGTTTTGGTTATATAACTATCTTGATTAGAGATAGATGTCATGAGTGAATAATGATCTAATGTCAGATTGCATGAGATAAAAACATTTTAAATGAAAATACAAAATTATATTGGGAGATAAAGATTGGAAAAAATTTTAACAATGGAAAAAATAAGAAGAGATAAACACAGAGGATAGTGTTATCTCTTAGGAAATGTACTATCTCCACAACCCACATATTAATCTTGAAAGTTTGGCGTTTATGATAAATAATGTCGGAATTATTACTAAGTTAAAAATAAATCTATGGATGCATTAATATTTTGCTAATAAATATAATCTAAAAAATGATGAATATAAGCAAAAATGGATAAATATGAGCCAAGAATTTCTGGAAAAATTAGTTAATAGTACCTAGTTGGTAATGTGTATGCTTACTAATACTCAGTGATCAGGAAAACCAAAGTGGATCTTCAAAAAAGAAAATCGACACCGTTGGAATGAAATGAGAGGAAAATGAGTACTTTTACCAGCGAGACAAAAATCTCGTCCATGTCATCTTTTATATCCAAGCTCTATCGTCCATGAATTTTAGGTTTTGAGCACTCAACATCCGTAGCGTTTAAATGTTTAAACTACACTTGTAGCCGATTATTTAAGGATATTTTAATAAAAAATTATACGATAAGAGACAGAGAATTCCTGAGGACATATGAAGAAAAGTCCATGGATCTATCTTCCCTCAACGTGTTTTTGATCTGCCAATTAAAATTGTGGGTGTATTGGCAGAACTACAAGAAGAAAAGTAATGCAAAAATTAATTCATGCGAGGGTTTGTTGGTATGATTCCCTCTCAGAATTAAATGATTTTTGTTGTGATGAAATGATTGCCTTATTCTTGTGAACAAAGATAGAAATTAAGTATGATAATTTCGTATGAAAAAGGTCCTTTATCCTTGTGTGTACAGGTAAGATTTAAATATGATAAATACCCGTGAAAGACTACTCTTTTATTTTGTGAAGACATAACAATTTAACCATGATAAATTCCTATGAAATACTTCCTATATTCTTTTCCATAGTGGCAAAAAATTATCTATGATATTTCCTAGGAAACAATTCCTATATTCTCGTTGGTGGAAAAATAACTTAATTTGTTAATTTCGTGGAAACGCTTTCATGTTTCTTGTGCACAGAAACATAGGTTAACTACATTTATTTCATTGACAAGATATATTTTTTGTAAATATTGTTAATTATATTAATTTCATGGAAAAATTTTGATGATTCTAGTGTCTAATGATTGACTAAACATAATAATTTCTTGGAAAAGGGAAATCTTTCATGACTCTTGTGCATAGAGACGGATAGGGTTAACAACATGGATTTCTTTGGAGTGTTGTGTGCAAAGGTAGAGCTAACCATGTTAATTTTTTTGAAATTTGAATTATGAATTTATAGATGACAATATATATTTTGTGTAAATATTGTTAATTATATTAATTTCATGGAAAAATTTTCATGATTTTAGTGTCTAATGATTGACTAAATATAATAATTTCTTGGAAAAGGGAAATCTTTCATGACTCTTGTGCATAGAGACGGATAAGGTTAACAACATCGATTTCTTTGGAGTGTTGTGTGCAAAGGTAGAGCTAACCATGTTAATTTCTTTGAAATTTGAATTATGAATTTATTTAATGGATGGAAAAGGTGGATTTATACCATGTTTATATAACTATTTGCATTTATTTAATACACATGAAATACTGATAGATGGCCATGCTTTGATAATATTTATGCATTTTATTTAATGCATGTGAGAGATGGATAAATAGGGGAGATTATATAGTGTATTAGTTGTATGGTGCATTCGGAATATAGGCAAAAGGAATGATAATTTTATATTTTTTTTCATATTATTTTATAGGGGTAACCACAATAATGATTTTGAATTAGAATATATAAATAGTTTTTTACCCATGGTTTTGCAATGAGAAGAATGACAGGAAATCATAATTATTGATTAACAATTTCTCCCATAGCTTTGAATTCATATTAAATGAATTAAAAGTATTGTTTAACCATAATGATTAAGGAATTGCATATCTTAAATAGTCATGGTTATGAACTTGATGATGAATGTAAAGGTAAAAGTTTAGTTATGGATATGACTTTTACTCCAATTTATGCATGTGTAAGAAAGTGTTTCTATTCAGAGAGATAAAATGCATGGAATATTATTATTGATTCTTATATGATAACTGGTAGAGATTGAATATTTGAGATTTAAATTCTCACACTTTACTTATTTGTTGAAAAAGTTATAATCTTTTAGGCTCTAATAAATTGACATTTTTAATAATTATGATGATAGAGTTGGCAACGATAGTGTTTGCTAGGGAGGAATCATGACATTCATAAAGAATGGAGTGATAATTTCTAAATTGAGCCCCTTTGCAACAATCAAAAGATTGATTATAATTAATATTATTATAGGGGATGAGGATATTATGTATCACTATAGTTACATGCATAACGGAATATCATCAATGATCCAGGTGGCTCTAGAGACATACCCAAGACAAAGAGGACTCATGAAGGGTCAAAATTCAAAGCATTTGGATTATGATCAAACCAAGCTCATGTTAAAGATCTCATCATCATTATCATGGTGGTGTGAACGGTTCGTCAATCCAAGTCTGGATGAAGAAGATAGAAGCAGTCAAAGTTTTGATTGACTTTTGCTCACTAGGCATATTAATGGAGACACAATTTAGAATTTTTCCTGGCAGATGGAATCCAACCAACCCCAGCCAGATTCTGGGAAAAATTTTCGCGTTGTTAAATTAACTCCTTTCGTCAATGTTTCAGAATTTGCAAATTCACAAAGTTATATATTAAAAATAAAAAAGTATATATATAAAGAGGTGGTGGGCCACCACCCCCACCACCCCACACCTCACCTTACATACCATATACCAAACAATGATTAAGGTGAGGCCAGTGGGAGTTGCACTTGCCTGGCCATGTGGGTCGGCCCACACTGGGCAGCCTCATATGAAGTACCAACAACCCATGTACAACAAATGCCCACCAAAAAAAATAAAATGCCACATTAAATATGCCCCGGTTAATACAACAGATATACAAGAGTAATGGGGCGAGCTGCCTAATGCAGACTCAACCACCCCCCTCCCCCCCAGAAAGGAAATCAATGCGGTTTTATAAAACAAGAAAGATGTTAAAATGGAGGGGTCAAGATTTAACCACCTGACCTCCTCCCCATAATGTGAGATTTTTACCACTTTGCCAACCAACCCACGTTGAACAATTTTCCAACTTTTTTAATATAAACATGCATTGCATTAGTGCATAAAAGCATGGAGGAACCAGGAGTGTTCACGGAAACTCAGATGCAAATTTTTTTTAATTAATTTTTAATGCAGGTGGAACCATGAAGGAGCAAACTTTTGAGGAGGCTAAAATTTTTGCAGTGTCTAAATTGGACAAACTTTCTGTTGATATTATGCCTCTCAGTGACATGAACCCGATGGCGCAGTCAGTTTCCTGATCTAAGTAGAAAATATTCAGAGGACTCAGAGGACAGAATCTTTAAGGAATCTAGAGGGAATCTAAAAGATTCCTTAAGCCCCAGTTTTTCATTTTCTCATAATTCAGAAATTTGAGAGTCGATTTTGCACTATTCAATGCCTCAAATTTGATGGTGCATTCATATTTTCCATATTCTCATTTCAATTTTAGCTACTTTTCTAAGTGGAGTGTAGGTGTCAGTATTCATGTGCAAGCAGTCCTTCCATGATATGTGATGCTGCAAGATTCATGTGCGAACAACTTCAGCAGTTTGACATCCGCTTCTTTAGATGGCCCCAAGATGTGAGGTATATCCAGCGTATTCATGTACTTATTTTGCTATGCATTGTATTGCACATACCCCTATTTGATGTTGATGTGGGATATTGCTTCTTACTCATTTTCATGATTCCTAATTGATGTGATACGGAATCATCTGTGTGATGTACTTGTTTCATGATTCGTCATGTTGTGCTTTGAGATCCCTTTGTTGTATGTTGATGGGATACTCATGTTGTCATCATGTATGTTTTCATTGAGATCCCTTTTATGCCATGTCAACGGGATGCTCAGTATCATCATGCATGAGTTTGTGTCATACTAATAGGAGTATTTTAATTGAGAGTTCCTATAGTGGAACATATCTTGGAGCCTCTCATGCATGAGGGAATTTTCCTTGTATGATAGCGACATCACCTCTTATGTACATCATCACTATTGACAGCACTTAATGCAGCGGCCTACACCATCTTGAAACTGAGGCTGGAGACATAGTCCCTCCTCCAAGAACTCTGTTAACAATGGCTTATGTTTTCATGTGCTCATGATTGTCATGTTCCTCTTCTTTACAACATGCAGATGTATTCATTTATTTTCTTTTAAAAATGCAATTTAACACGTCATGAAAGTAAAAGGTCTTGGAAGTGTCCTTCGTCACACCCGGACCCGAATCAAGTTGCATCAGAGTGGTCTTTACATGGATGTGAATTGCAGCATGAACAATGGAACGTGTAGCGATGTATGAGACCATGATAAAAATTTTAAAAAGAGTGGAAAGAATGTATGAATGTATGAAACTCTACAGAAAAAGACAAAAGAAAAGTAGTGATTGCAGCATCAATTACAAGCCATGGAAGAGGCCCTGGAAGAACTGAAGCACAACAAACATAATATTCAAACAGAGAACACTGAATTGAAGATGTGTCTACATGAAGAGAAAGAGGAGAAACATAGTTTTCTATAATAGCTCCGAGCCAAGGATGAGACCTTGGAAAAGCGGCAACATGACCAATGTTAGGTAAAATGTAATTCTCTGAATTCATGTATGTGTCCTAATGATGATTTCATTGTTTTCGAAAATCATACCACATGAATTGGCTCCAAATTGCTAAAGATAATTGGGTATGAATGAAAAGGATTGGGTGTTAATGGCCAAGGCATTGTCAACCCTATCAAAGTAGAAGAATTACCCCGTCAGGTAGGACTTGGGTATGTTAGAAAGGAAGTTGGAGAATGTACTGAGACAACTAGTGAACCACCAACAACAGATGATGAGAAGCCCTCATCAGTTCTTTCCAAATTGTAGAGGAGGTAAAAGATGTTGATTTCCTTTTGGTTTCATCTTCACTTACTATGATTTCTCTTGAAGATTTAGAGATCCCAATTATCGGGACGAACATGAGGCTCCTTACTAGGATGAGGCATAAGGAGGAAAAAGAACTTGGTGTTAATAACCAAGGCATAACTCAACCTTTCGAGGTTGTTCGTAAAGATCAATTTACACACTTGGGATATACCAAAGGAGAAAGCTCAAAGGTCTTAGATTATTCCGAGACATCATCGAAATCGTCGAGGAAACAAAATGAGGGGAACACACCCCCATCATCCCATGGTAGTAGTGTCCATTGCAGGGAAAGAGCCAAGGAAAAATCTCATGACCATACTTAGACCAGAAACGATAAGGAAAGATATAACCAATTTCGACATTTGAATGTTCATTTTGATTATAATCATGTTGTTAATCATGAATGTAAAACATGGCATCGAAAAACATGTACCTTTTGTAGATTACATAACCATACATTTTCTAAGTGTTGGAAAATAATAAAAACACACAGGCCAGTGGGAGTTGCACTTCCCTGGCCATGTGGGTCGGCCCACACTGGGTAGCCTCATATGAAGTACCAAAAACCCATGTACAACAAATGCCCACCAAAAAAATTAAAATGCCACATTAAATATGCCCCGGTTAATACAACAGATATACAAGAGTAATGGGGCGAGCTGCCTAATGCGGACTCAACCACCGCCTTTCCTCCTAAAAAGGATATTAATGCGGTTTTATAAAACAAGAAAGATATTAAAATGGAGGGGTCAAGATTTAACCACCTGACCTCCTCCCCATAATGTGAGATTTTTACCACTTTGCCAACCAACCCACGTTGAACAATTTTCCAACTTTTTTAATATAAACATGCATTGCATTAGTGCATAAAAGCATGGAGGAACCAGGAGTGTTCACGGAAACTCAGATGCAAATTTTTTTTAATTAATTTTTAATGCAGGTGGAACCATGAAGGAGCAAACTTTTGAGGAGGCTAAAATTTTTGCAGTGTCTAAATTGGACAAACTTTCTGTTGATATTATGCCTCTCAGTGACATGAACCCGATGGCACAGTCAGTTTCCTGATCTAAGTAGAAAATATTCAGAGGACTCAGAGGACAGAATCTTTAAGGAATCTAGAGGGAATCTAAAAGATTCCTTAAGCCCCAGTTTTTCATTTTCTCATAATTCAGAAATTTGAGAGTCGATTTTGCACTATTCAATGCCTCAAATTTGATGGTGCATTCATATTTTCCATATTCTCATTTCAATTTTAGCTACTTTTCTAAGTGGAGTGTAGGTGTCAGTATTCATGTGCAAGCAGTCCTTCCATGATATGTGATGCTGCAAGATTCATGTGCGAACAACTTCAGCAGTTTGACATCCGCTTCTTTAGATGGCCCCAAGATGTGAGGTATATCCAGCGTATTCATGTACTTATTTTGCTATGCATTGTATTGCACATACCCCTATTTGATGTTGATGTGGGATATTGCTTCTTACTCATTTTCATGATTCCTAATTGATGTGATACGGAATCATCTGTGTGATGTACTTGTTTCATGATTCATCATGTTGTGCTTTGAGATCCCTTTGTTGTATGTTGATGGGATACTCATGTTGTCATCATGTATGTTTTCATTGAGATCCCTTTTATGCCATGTCAACGGGATGCTCAGTATCATCATGCATGAGTTTGTGTCATACTAATAGGAGTATTTTAATTGAGAGTTCCTATAGTGGAACATATCTTGGAGCCTCTCATGCATGAGGGAATTTTCCTTGTATGATAGCGACATCACCTCTTATGTACATCATCACTACTGACAACACTTAATGCAGCGGCCTACACCATCTTGACACTGAGGCTGGAGACATAGTCCCTCCTCCAAGAACTTCATTAACAATGGCTTATGTTTTCATGTGCTGATGATTGTCATGTTCCTCTTCTTTACAACATGCAGATGTATTCATTTATTTTCTTTTAAAAATGCAATTTAACACATCATGAAAGTAAAAGGTCTTGGAAGTGTCCTTTGTCACATCAGAACCTGAATCAAGTTGCATCAGAGTGGTATTTACAAGGATGTGAATTGCAGCATGAACAATGGAACGTGCAACGATGTATGGGACCATGATAAAATTTTTAAAAAGAGTGGAAAGAATGTATGAATGTATGAAACTCTACAGAAGAAGACAAAAGAAAAGGAGTGATTGCAGCTTCAATTACAAGCCACGGAAGAGGCCCTGGAAGAACTGAAGCACAACAAACATAATATTCAAACAGAGAACACTGAATTGAAGATGTGTCTACATGAAGAGAAAGAGGAGAAACATAGTTTTCTACAACAGCTCCGAGCCAAGGATGAGACCTTGGAAAAGCGGCAACGTGACCAATGTTAGGTAAAATGTAATTCTTTGAATTCATGTATGTGTCCTAATGATGATTTCATTGTTTTCGAAAATCATACCACATGAATTGGCTCCAAATTGTTGAAGATAATTGGGTATGAATGAAAAGGATTGGGTGTTAATGGCCAAGGAATTGTCAACCCTATCAAAGTAGAAGAATTACCCCGTCAGGTAGGACTTGGGTATGTTAGAAAGGAAGTTGGAGAATGTACTGAGACAGCTAGTGAACCACCAACAACAGATGATGAGAAGCCCTCATCAGTTCTTTCCAAATTGTAGAGGAGGTAAAAGATGTTGATTTCCTTTTGGTTTCATCTTCACTTACTATGATTTCTCTTGCAAATTTGGAGATCCCAATTATCGGGACGAACATGATGCTCCTTACTAGGATGAGGTATAAGGAGGAAAAAGAACTTGGTGTTAATAACCAAGGCAGAACTCAACCTTTCGAGGTTGTTCATAAACATCAATCTACACACTTGGGATATACCAAAGGAGAAAGCTCAAAGGTGTTAGATTATTCCGAGACATCGTCGAAATCATCGAGGAAATAAAATGAGGGGAACACACCCCCATCATCCCATGGTAGTGTCCATTGCAGGGAAAGAGCCAAGGAAAACTCTCATGACCATACTTAGACCAGAAACGATAAGGAAAGATATAACCAATTTCGACATTTGAATGTTCATTTTGATTATAATCATGTTGTTAATCATGAACGTAAAACATGGCATCGAAAAACATGTACCTTTTGTGGATTACATAACCATACATTTTCTAAGTGTTGGAAAATAATAAAAACACACAAAAGGAGTAGGCATGAAATACCCTCTCAACAATAGGTAAAGAAACATGTTAAACTGATCTATTGGAAGAATACCTATTGCAGTCATTACGACAGAAGTGGCTTTAAAGAAAATGTGTCGTTGCATGAAGCAGGTGAAGCAATTTTTCGACCATCGAATGCACCAGAAGGAGGGGACCCATTCACCTTGATAAGTGAAAAGTGGTTTCTAGATATGTTAGTGCGTCATGGTCGTGCTTTTGTAAATCATTTGTTGCATTTCAAAATGTAAAAGTGATGATGTATTTTCCATCACTTGTTTAGCAACAATGATGTTTGGTCTTATTTTGAGTTGCATTTTACACTTTGAAAGTGAATTTGTGTTTCCATCACTTGTCAAAGCAAAAACAGTGTTTGGCCTTATCTTTGTAAATCACGTGTTGCAGTGATGATGTTTTTTCCATCAGTTGTTGGAGAAACAATGATGTGTTGGCCTTGTTTTCATAGTTGGGGTATTGTGTCCATTTAAATGTAAACTTGACCACTGAGTGTGTTTTATAAAATCCTAGAAAGTGTGGGATTCTTGGGAAATTAGTTGATCATGAAAGTCAAACAAGTAATTTTCAAAACAATGTACTACAGGTTGCAGAGATTGCAGTTTTTGGCTCATTTCTTAACGCTCTGAAGAACAAAGGTGAAGGAGGCAAAAACAAGACCTTTTAGGATGCTTGTGATGTAGGCAAGATACAGAGAAGTTCCACATTATTTTTCATTCTTTTGGAGGACCAAAATCTCCTGAGTGGGAGAATTGATCTAGGTGGCTCTAGAGACACACCTAGGACAAATAGGACTAAGGAAGAGTCAAAATTCAAAGCATTTGAATTATGCTCTAACAAAGTTCATGTTAAAGATCTCGTCATCATGATTGCAGTGGTGTGAACGGTTCGTCAATCCAAGTTCGGATGAGGAAGATATAGGCAATCAAAGTTTTGGTTAACTTTTGTTGACTAGGCAGGTTATTGGACACATAATTTAGAATTGTCGCCTCACTGAATTGACTCCTTCAGTCAATGTTTGATAATTTGCAAATTCACAAGGTTATATATTAAAACCAAAAATTTTTATATAAAAGGAGGTGCTGGGCCACCATCCCCGCCAGACCACATCTCACCTTAAGTACCATATACTAGACAATGATTAAGGTGAGGCCAGCGGGAGTTGAACTCACCTAGCCATGTGGGTTGGCCCCCAACGAGAAGCCTCATATGAAGTACCATCAACCCATGTACACCAAACGCCCATGAAAAAAATTAAAATGCCACATTAAATATGCCCTGGTTAATACAACAAATATATGGGAGTTATTGGGCGGGCCACTGAATGCGTACACGACCCCCCTCCCCCCCAAAAAACAAAATCAATGTGATTTTATAAAACATCAAAGCTGTTAAAATGGAGGGGTCAGGATTTGACCACCTGGCCTCCTCCTCATAATGCAAGATTTTTACCACTACGCCAACCAACCCACATTGAACAATTCACCATTTCTTTTTTATGTAGACATGCATTTCATTAGTGCGCACAAGAGTGGAGGGACCAAGAGTGGGCACAAAAACCGAGATGCAAATTTTGTTTAATTAATTTTTGATGCAGGTGGAACCATGAAGGAGCAAACTTTCCAAGATGGTGAAATTTTTGTAGTGTTCAAATTGGACAAACTTTATGTTGATCTTACACCTCTTGGCAAACGAACTTGATGGCGCAATCAATTTCCTGATCTGAGCATCCAATTTGCAGAGGACCCAGAGGAGGGAATCTTTAAGGAATCTAGGGAGAATCTAAAAGATTCCCTAAGCCCCAGATTTTCATTTGCTTGGAATTTAGAAATTTGACAGTCGATTTTCCACTATTTGACGGCAAAAAGCTTATGGTGCATTCATATTTTCCATTTTCTCATTTCATTTTTTGGCCAGTTTTCTAGGTTGAGTGCAGGTGTCAATATTCATGTGCAAGAAGCCATTCCATGAGATGTGATGTCGCGAGCTTCATGTGCGAACAACTTCAGCAGTTTGACATCTACTTCTTCAGATGGCCCCAAGATGTGGGGTATATGTAGTGTATTCATGTAATTCTTTTGCTATCCAGTATGCTGCACAAATCCATGTTTGATGTTGATCTAAGATATTGTTTCTCACTCTTTTTCATGATTCCTTCTTGATCTGATACAAAATCATCTGTGTGATGTACTTGTTTTCATGATTCATTATGTTGTGTTTTGAGATCCCTTTGTTGTATGTTGATGGGATACTCATGTTGTCATCACAGAGCTATGATTCGCCACCACTGGGCAGGTCTGATCATGGAACCCCAATTCGCCACCACCGGGCAATTCCTGTAGCCACTAAGGCTCTATAGATGGTTTCTGGCTCACCACCAACCATCACATTACAGTGACACAAGATTGTTTCGGGCTGACCACAAACCATTACAAAGTGGTTTTGAGATCACCACAGACTTTCAAATGCCTTTACAAGGCTTACATTCAACATTTGGAGTTTCTGGTACATACAATGACTATTACAATAATATGCTAGGGAGTCTATTCCACAAACCACAATAAAACAAAAAATCTACTTTGTTGTCCACCATAACTGTTGTTGCTGCTCCTTTATCTCATTTATTCATTGCTCACATCTTGGGCATCTTTGTCAAATAAATTCTTGGAACTTCCATGAACCTGTCATTCGTTAGAGTCGCGAATTCTAACAAAATAACTTCATATTGAGGTTGTCAATCTCAATATGTATATCAAATTAAATTCCAAAAAATACTTCACCCAAAAAAACATTTACCCAAGTATGATCCATAGCCTGATCCATAGTATTCAGGCCACACACCAGGTGCGAATATGCCACCGGTGAAAAACGAGAGCCAATGCAGCCCCGTCCAACACGCAAATCACTGCGTTACTGCAGCCTCCGTCGGTCTTCTCCTCGGCTTACAACGATGAAACAAAAACAATGCTTCCTGGAAATATCAAATAGATTTCCACAGCTTGCGTCTCTTTGAATCCACTTCAGCAGAGATGCGACTAGACTTATATGTTTGCCTGATTGGCCCCGACCTCGAGTCTACTGCTTCTTTTTGCAGACGGATCTCTTTTATTTTGCGTGGCTCGATCGTCGGTGTATAGTTTGTGTGGCCTCCTCTGTTAGAATTTCGTGAAATCTTTGGTTCATTTTGGCTATTCGGATGCAAATCGAGCGCAATTGTGAACCGAAAAGCCTTTGCGATTCGAACCCACGACCTTCGATCCAACTTTCTTACGGAAACCTTTTCTTTGGAAATTTTCTTTGGAGCTAATTCTTCAGAACAAACTTCTGATTTGCATGATTTCGCAGAACTATCAGCTGCATCGAGTGACTTCACCTTAATCTCTGTTGCATTGAATCCCAGTGCATTCCTCTTCACTACGTGTTGCTGATCATTGGAAATCGCTTTCCTATCAGATGACTGAATCACAGGAATCAATTCTCCCTCTAGAGAAATCGAAACAATCCTCATGGAAGACTCCGATTTCCTGCTGTTAAGACGAGCAGGGGAAATCTCGGCAGTGGGGTTTGAGAAATGGCTTGAGTGACGATGCCTTATCCCAATAGCAAATAAAAGGAATTTTTCCCTTACTAATGGCACATCGGCCCACAACTTGCTCCTCCACTTGGCCTCCACCCACAGATCTGGATTCGAGGCAGCAATTGTGAGGAAAGCTCCTAACAGTCTCAACGAATCGGAAGTGTGGATGATAGTCTCAACACATCGCACACGCAGCATCTATGCAGCTACGAAAACCTCATAGATCGCCAATCAAACAAATCATAAAAAGGTTTGGATCGCCTCAGACTACCTCGTTATCGACTCAATCTCAAACGTGTCCCACTGTGATCGCCCTATGATCATCCACCAATAGATCAAATTCTGAGACTGCAGCCACTTCGTGCCTCCTCCGATCAATGTCGTGCCGCTTCAAACTGCTCCCACGAGCAGATCCAGGCTGCTCCCATGAGCGGATACAATGTCAGCTACTACACGCTGTCAATCCACGTTGGCTCTGGGTCACTCTTCGTGGAAACTAAAACACGATCCGTGTGCAGGCACTACCGATTGGGTGTTTGTCTACCCAGATTACTAAAGCTTCCACTGTAGCCACGCCCAATATCAATATCCGACGGGCTCAATAGGAAGATCACCCAAAATACTGAGCACACAATCAGACCAGATCACACACACCATCCCACCACAATAAAACAACTCTTGGGCAAGAGAAATATGAAGATCAATGTCTCCTTTAGGGCCACCACTGATGCTATCTATGGGCTATTCAATCACTAGAGGCACAAACATAAATGCGCTCAGAATATGCAAGTAGGCTGCTCCAACACACCACGCACCACGACTCCGCATCAAGCGGCCTGTGCAAATGACTCATCAGGGCAAAAATAGCTTCCACCATCCAGATCCAAATCCGATCGAATTCTCACAACTCAACCACAAATCGGTTGAGCGGCTTTACCCCGAGGTGGACCAGATGCTGCGCAACACCAAATCCTTCTTATTCCCGACGAGGATTATACTTGGCCTCGGATTAACCCGTTCCTCCACTTCTTCATTCCATCGGTTCACGAACATGAACGAATGAATGTTCGTAATGTCATACATGACGATGGCGACATCGGCTCCGCGATAATGCAATGGTGTGACGATGCGATATTTCTCTTATCCTGCGGTGTCCCATATCTCTAATTCTACATCCACCATCGCCTCCTTCACAAACAGGCTGCCAACAGAATGTGATAGAATTCATGTATTGGATCCTTCTTCCCCTGCTATCACTAGGGTCAGGAAGCCAACTATAAACCTCTGCATCGGAGAAGACCCTATGCTCACGAGTAACACAGTTCTCGACCTATTGAATTTCTTATTAGATATTAGGGAAAATCACTCAATGATAAATCATAGATGCTTCTTGCGCCTTGTACTGAGAAGCAAACAGGTTACGCTGCCCGCTAGACCCTCTGCGGCTACGCATCCGCTGTCTCGACATTATTAGAGCCAAATAGGAAATAAACCAAACAACACACCGAACTAACAACAAGCCGCCCACAGAAGAGAACCCTCGCAACCAGAAGCCAGATAGCTTTGGAACACGTACACCAAGTCAAACTACCAGAATTAATACAACCACAATAGACTTACAGCACCATTTATTCAAAGAATACATCAAACCTGGTTCTCTGCTTTCCAACTGTCGATCTTTGGGGAGATCTCTCAGTCCAAAACCCTTAAAAACACCACCAAACACACGCAGATGATTCCATATTCAAAACAAGCAATTGGGTGATTGACGCAGTTGCCGATATAAATGGATCCTTTGACGCAGGTTTGAATCCTCTCGCCAATCTCTGGCAAAGCTACAGAGCAACTTCGTGCCATTAAGCGTTGAACCGATCTGAAAACTGGTACCGCCAGTCAACATGGACACAGCGCAACAATGCAATCTTGATGGACAAACTAAAAAAAAATTAATAAAGCTATACATAAACTAAACCCTTTATTTTCCCTCAGTCTAGGAGGGGCTAAGCTTCTCCAGCCTAGCCTAGCCCATAAAGGGCCAGGCCCTCAGGCTCTGATACTAAGATAAAAGTAGCTCAATCAAATATTTTCTATTAATTTGTGAGTAAGAAAAAATACACACATATTTATACAATCAATAGTCTCAAGATAGGAATTCTATCTTGGACGTACACTAGTGTGGTTGAGAGATTCTCTCAACCACACACTAAACTAGGAGAAACTAAATCCCTATTATGTAGGAACAAACTCAAATGGGGAATTACAACCACAGACAAGTAGGAATTAATTATTTCCAACTATTATACCATAAGAGACAGAGAATTCCTAAGGACATATGAATAAAAGTCCATGGATCTATCTTGCCTCAATGCGTTTTTTATCTGCCAACTGAAATGGTGGGTGTATTGGTAGAGCCACAAGAGGAAAAGTAATGCAAAAATTAAATCATGCTAGGGTTTGTAGGTATGATTCCCTCTCAGAATTAAATGATTTTTGTTGTGATGAAATGATTGCCTTATTCTTGTGAACAAAGATAGAAATTAAGTATGATAATTTCGCATGAAAAATGTCCTTTATCCTTGTTTACGGGTAAGATTTAAATATGATAAATACCTGTGGAAGACTCCTCTTTTATTTTGTGAAGACATAACAATTTAACCATGATAAATTCCTATGAAATAATTCCTATATTCTTTTCCATAGTTCCTATATTCTTCTTCATAGTGGCAAAAATTTAACTATGATATTTCCTAGGAAATATTTCCTATATTCTTGTTGGTGGAAAAATAGCTTAATTGGTTAATTTCGTGGAAAAACTTTCACGTTTCTTGTGCACATAAGCATAGATTAACTACATTTGTTTTATTGACAAGATATATTTTGCCTAAATATTGTTAATTATATTAATTTCATTAAAAAAAATTCATGATTCTAGTTTCTAGTGATTGACTAAATATAATAATTTTTTGGAAAAGGAAAATCTTTCATGACTGTTGTGCATAGAGACGGATAGGGTTAACAACAATGATTTCTTTGGAATGTTGTGTGCAAAGGTAGAGCTAACCATGTTAATCTTTTTGAAAATTGAATTATAAATTTATTTAATGGATGAAAACGGTGGATTAATAACAATGCTTATATAATTATTTTCATTTATTTAATATACATGAAATACTGATAGATGGCCATGTTTTGATAATATTTATGCATTTTATTGAATGCATGCGAGAGATGGATAAATAGGGGATATTTTATAGTGTATTAGTTGTATGGTGCATTTGGAATACAGGCAAAAGGAATGACAATTTTATATTTTTTTTCATATCATTTTATAGCGGTAATGATTAATGATTTTGAATTACAATATATAAATAGTTTTTAGCCCATCGTTTTGCAATGAGAAGAATGACAAGAAATCATTATTATTGATTAACAATATTTCCCATAGCTTTGCATTCATATTAAATGAATTAAAAGTATTGTTTAATGGTAATGATTAAGGGATGGCATATGTTAAATAGTTATGGTTATGAACTTGATGATGAATGTAAAGGTAAAAAGATTAGTTATGGATATGACTTTTACTCCAATTTATGCATGTGTAAGAAAGTGTTTGTATTCAGAGAGATAAAATCCATGGAATATTATTTTTTATTCTTATATGATAATTGATAGAGATTGAGTATTTGAGATTTAAATTCTCACACGTTATTTATTTGCTGAAAAAGTTATAATCATTTAGGCTCTGATAAATTGACATTTTTAATAATTATGATGATAGAGTTGGTAGTGATAGTGTTTGCGAGGAAGGAATCATGACATTCATAAATAATGGAGTGATAATTTCTAAATTGAGCCCTTTTACAACAACTGAAAGATTGATTATAATTAATATTATTATAGGGGATGAGGATATTATGTATCACTATAGTTACACGCATAGTGGAATATCATCAATGATCCAGGTGGCTCCAGAGACAAACCTAGAACAAAGAGGACTCATGAAGGGTCAAAATTCAAAGCATTTGGATTATGATCGAACCAAGTTCATGTTAAATATCTCATCATTGTTATTGTGGTGGTGTGAACGGTTCGTCATTCCGAGTCCGGATGAGGAAGATAGAGGCAGTAAAAGTCTTGGTCAAATTTTTCTCACTGGGCATGTTAATGGAGACACAATTTAGAATTTTTCTGGTAGACACAATCCGGCCAACTCCAGCTAGATTATGGGTGAAATTTTTGCCTCGTTAAATTGACTCCTTTAGTCAATGTTTGAGAATTTGCAAATTCGCAAGGTTATATATTAAAAACAAAAAAGTATATATATAAAGAGGCTGTGGGACACCACCAAGACCACCCCACACCTTCACCTTACGTACCATATACAAAACAACAATTAAGGTGAGGCAGGTGAACTCGAACTCGCCCAGCCATGTGGGCCGGCCCACACTGTGCACCCCATATGAAGTACCAACAAACCATGTACAACAAATGCACCCCAAAAAAATTAAAATGCCACATTAAATACACTCCAGTTAATACAACAGATATATGGGACTAATGGGGCGAGCTGGCCAATGCGGACCCGACCACCGCCCCACCTCCCCAAAATGAAATCAATGCGGTTTTATAAAACAAGAAGGTGTTAAAATGGAGGGGTTGGGATTTGAGCACCCGACCTCCTCCCCATAATGCGAGATTTTTACCACTGCCCCAACCAACCCACATTGAGCAATCTACAATTTTTTTTATATAATCCTACATTTCATCAGTGCATAAAAGCATGGAGGAACTAGGAGTGGGCACAGGAACCGAGACACAAAATTTTTTTGGTTAATTTTTAATTCAGGTGGAACAATGGAGGAGCAAAATTTCCAAGAGGCTGAAATTTTTGCAGTGTCCAAATTGAACAAACTTTATGTCGATCTTATGGCTCTCAATGACATGAACCCGATGGCATAGTCAGTTTCCTGATCTGAGAAATTGATTTTTAGAAGACCCGGAGGAGAGAATCCTTAAGGAATCTAGGGGGAATCTAAAAGATTCCTTAAGCCCTAGATTTTAATTTTCTCAGAATTCAGAATTTTTAGAGTCAATTTTGCACTATTCACCACCACAAATCTAATGGTGCATTCAGATTTTCTATTTTCTCATTTCATTTTCGGCCACTTTTCTAAGTGGAGTGTAGGTGCCAGTATTCATGTGCGAGCAGTCATTCCATGATATGCAATGCTGCGAGATTCATGTGCCAATAGTGTCAACAGTTTGACATCCTCTTCTTCAGATGGCCCCAAGATGTGAGGTACATGCAGTGTATTCATATACTTCTTTTTCTATGCATTGTGCTGCGTAGATCACTATTTGATGTTGATGTGGGACCTTGTTTCTTACTCATTTTCGCGATTCCTACTTGATGTGATATGGAATCATTTGTGTGATGTATTTCTTGTCATGATTCGCCATGTTGTGTTTTGAGATCCCTTTGCTGTATGTTGATGGGATACTCATGTTGTCATCATGTATGTTTGCATTGAGATCCATTTTATGTCATGTCGGTGGGATGCTCAGTATCATCATGCATGAGTTTGTGTCATACTGATAGGAGTCTTTTGATGGAGAGTTCCTATTATGGAACATCTCTTGGAGCCAATCCTGCATGAGGGCATTTTCCTTGTATGATAGCGATATCACCTCTTATGTACATTATCACTATTGACAACACTTAATGCAGCGGCCTACACCATCTTCACACCGGGGCCAGGAGACATAGTCCCTCTTGGAAGAACTTCGTTATGAATGACTTATGTTTTCATGTGTTGATGATTGTCATGTTCCTCTTCTTTGCAACATGTAGATGTATTCATTTATGTTCTTTTAAAAATGTAATTTATAACATCACGAAAGTAAAAGGTCTTAGAAGGGCCCTTCATCACACCCGGACCCGGATCAAGTGACATCAGAGTGGTCTTTACGTGGATGTGAATTGCAACATGAACAATGGAACGTGTAGTGACAAAGGATGAAAAAGCGATGTATGAGACCATGCTCAAAATTTCCAAAAGAGTGGAAATAATGTATGAAACTCTATAGAAAGAGGCAAAAGAAAAGGAGTGATTGCAGCTTCAGTTGCAAGCCACAGAAGAGACCCTGGAAGAACTAAATCACAACAAACATAATCTTCAAATAGAGAACACCGAATTGAAGATGCATCTACATGAAGAGAAAGAGGAGAAACATAGTTTTATACGGCAGCTGCAAGCCAAGGACAAGGCCTTGCAAAAGCTACAGCGTGACCCATGTGAGGTAAAATGTAGTTCTCTGAATTCATGTATGTGTCGTGATGATGATTTCGTTGTTTTTCAAAATCATACCACAGGAATTGACTCCAAACTATTGAAGAGAATGAGGTATGAACAAAAAGTCTTGGGCGTTAATGGCTAAGGCATTGTCAACCCTATCAAAGTAGAAGAATTACCCCATTAGGCAAGACTTGGGTATGTCAAAAAGGAAGTTAGGGAATTCGCCGAGACAACTAGCAAACCACCAACAACAGATGATGAAAAGCCCTCATGAGTTCTTTCCAAATTGACAGAGGAGGTAAAAGATGTTGATTTCCTTTTGGTTTCATCTTCACCTACTATCCTTTCTGTTGCATATTTGGAGATCCCAATTAGCGGGATGAACATGAGGCTCCTTACTAGGACAAGGCACAAGGAGGATAAAGAACTTGGTGTTAATAGCCAAGGCATACGTCAACCTTTGGAGGTTGTGGATAAACATCAATTTACATGCTTGGGATACACCGAAGGAGAATGCTCAAAGGTGTCAGATTCTTCCGAGACATCGTCGAAATCCTCAAGGAAATAAAATAATGGGAACACATCCACATCATCACATGGTAGTGTCGATTGTAGGGAAAGGGCCAAGGAAAGCTCTCATGACCATACTTACACCAGAGACAATACGGAAATGTATAACCAGTTTCGACATTTTAATGTTTATTTCAATTATAATTATGTTGTTAATAATGAACATAAAACATGGCATCAAAAAACATGTACCTTTTATGGATTACATAACCATACATTTTCTAAGTGTTCGAAAAGAATAGCAACACACAAAAGGAGGAGGCGTGAAATACCCTCTCAACAGCAGGTAAAGAAACATGTTAATGTGATCTTCTGGAACAATACATATTACAATCACTGCAACAGAAGTGGCCATCAAAGAACCACTTGTTGGAGACTCCATCCAAATTAGCGCCTTAAAGAGAAAGTGTCGGTACATAAAACAGGTGAAGCAGTTGTTTGACCATCGAATGCGCCATAAGGAGGTGACCCATTCACCTTGATCAATCAAAAATGGTTTCTAGATATGTTAGCATGTCATGGTCGTGCATTTGTAAATCATTTGTTGCATTTCAAAATGTAAAAGTGATGATGTGTTTTCCATCACTTGTTCAGCAACAATGATGTTTGATCTTATTTTGAGTTGTATTTTACACTTTGAAAGTGATCTTGTGTTTCCATCACTTGTCAAAGCAAAAATAGTGCTTGGCCTTATCTTTGTAAATCATGTGTTGCAGTGATGATGTTTTTTCCATCACTTGTTGGAGAAAAAATGATGTGTTTGCCTTGTTTCCGTAGTTAGTGTATTGTGTCCATTTAAATGTACACTTGACCACCGAGTGTGTGTTATAAACTCGTGGAAAGTGTGGAATTCTCTGGCAATTACTTGGTCATAAAAGTCAAACATGTGATTTGCAAAACAATGTACTACACATTGCAAATATTGCAGGTGTTGGCTCGTTGCTTAAGGCTCTGAAGAGCCAAGGTGAAGGAGATGGAAGCAAGACCTTTTAGGATGCTTGTGATGTAAGCAAGATACAAAGAAGTTCTAGATTATTTTTCATTCTTTTGGAGGACCAAAAGCTACTCGGTGGGGAGAACTGATCTAGGTGCCTCCAGAGACAACCCAGGACAAAGAGGACTCAGGAAGAGTCAAAATTGAAAGTGTTTAAATTATGCTCTAACTAAGTTCATGTCAGAGATCTCATCATCGTGATTGCGGTGGTGCGAACGATTCATCAATTAGAGTCTAGATGAGGAAGATAGAGGCCATCAAAGTTTTGGTTGATATTTGTTCACTGGGGAGGTTAATGGAGACAAAATTTAGAACTTTTCTAGTGGATGGTATCTGGCCAGCTTCGGCTAGATTACAGTGGAAATTGCCACCTCACTAGATTGACTCCTTCAGTCAATGTTTGATAATTTGCAAATTCACAAGGTTTATATATTAAAAGCAAATATATACATATATATATATAGAATATAAAGCGTGGTGGGCCACCACCCCCACCACCCCACACCTCACTTTAGATACCATATACCAAATAGCAATTAATGTGAGCCTGATAGGAGTTGAACCCGCCCGGCCATGTGGGCCAGTCCCCACTAGGCGACCTCATATGAAGTACCAACAACCCATGTACAACAAACACCCACGAAAAAATTAAAATGCCACATTAAATGTGCCCTAGTTAATACAACGAATATATGGGAGTTACTGGGTGGGCGACAATGCGTACATCACCCCCCCTACACCACCACCCTCACCCCAAAAACAAAATCAATGCGATTTTATAAAATATGAAACATGTTAAAATGGAGGGGTTGGGATTTGACCACCTGACCTCCTCATGATCTGAGATTTTTACCACTGCGCCAACCAACCCACGTTGAAAAATCTGCTAATTTTTTTTATATAAACCTGCATTTCATTAGGGCACAGAAGAATGGAGGAAACATAAGTGGGCACGGAAAGCGAGATGCAAAATTTTTTTAATTAATTTTTAATGTAGGTGGAACCATGAAGGAGAAAACTTTCCAGGATGGTGAAATTTTTGTAGTGTCCAAATTGGACAAACTTTATGTCAATCTTACACCTCTTAGCCGCATGAAATTGATGACACAGTTAGTTTCCTGATCTGAGCATCCAATTTGTAGAGGACCTGGAGGAGGGAATCTTTAAGGAATGTAGGGGAATCTAAAAAATTCCTTAAGCCACAGATTTTCATTTTCTGAGAATTCAGAAATTTGATAGTCGATCTTGCACTATTGGATGCCACAAATCTTATGGTCCATTCAAATTTTCCATTTGCTCATTTCATCTTTTGGCTAGTTTTCTAAGTTAAGTGAAGGTGTCAGTATTCGTGTGAGCAGCCATTCCATGAGATGCGACACCATGAGATACATGTGTGAACAACTTCAACAATTTGACATCTACTTCTTCAGATGACCTCAAGATGTGAGGTATATGCAGTGTATTCATGTAATTCTTTTGTTATCCACTATGTTGCACAAATCCCTGTTTGATGTTCATGTGGGATCTTGTTTCTCACTCGTTTCATGATTCCTTCTTGATGTGATACAGAATCACCTGCGTGATGTACCTGTTTTCATGATTCTTCATGTTGTGTTTTGAGATCCCTTTGTTGTATGTTGATGGGATACTCATGTTGTCATCATGTATGTTTGCATTGAGATCCCTTTTATGCCATGTCGGTGGGATTCTCAGTATTGTCATGCATGATTTTGTGTCATATTGATATGAGTCTTTTGACTGAGATTTCATATAGTGGAACATCTCTTGGAGTCACTCCTGTGTGAGGGAATTTTCTTTGTATGGTAGTGACATCACCTCTTATGTATATCATCACTATTGACAACACTTAATGCAATGGCCTACAACATCTTGACACTGGGGCCCATAGAGGTAGTCCCTCCTCGAAGAACTCCGTTACCAACCGCTTATGTTTTCATGTGCTGATGATTGTCATGTTCCTATTCTTTACAACAAGCAGATGTATTCATTTATGTTGTTTTAAAAATGCAATTTAACACATCATCGATGTAAAAGGTCTTGGAAGGGTCATTCGTCACACCTGGACTTGGATCAATCAACCATAATTTACGATGGGTAACTTACAACGGTAAACAATTGTGCGACGGAGATGTTGAGCTTGAAGAATAATGGGGTGACATGTTTGATGGAATGACTATATTTAATAAAGGTTGATTTAAATATTATCTTTTTTTTGTAAAAATTCAACAATGGATAAGGGATGGACTCTCTTTTTGCGAGTGAGTGAGAGGTGAATTCCCTCACAAAATGTTTAATAAAATAAACATTTGTGGGATTTTCCCTTCGATTTTTCTAGGATATATCAATGTTTGTTTATGTGCTTGCCTATTTGGTTATCTTGATGATATTGTTTCCTTGCATGATGTTGGAAGTTATAGCATTCATTATGTTTTTAATAAGCTCTCATTAAGTCAACAATGTTAATAATGCAATCCGCAAAATAATGTACAATGTTAACAAGTTTCATTAATGATTACTGCTTTAGACAATTCATCATTCTAGTTTTGTTATTACTTCACTTTGTGATGGTGATTTTAACATTTGATGACCAATTAAGTATGTTACAAGCAATTTGTGAGAGGTTATATGTTAGTCAAACATAATATAAATTTTAATCTCGTGCATCTTATACAAGAACCACCAAGGAGTATTATAATAATTTAGCTGTTTCAATTTCTTTATATGATATATACATGAGTTCCAACATTCAACATTTATTTATATAATATATACATAGGTTTTATTAATGAGATATAATAAATAGTTTTAATTGAGATATTTTATTTAGCATGGGAAGGGAAATATCTTATTTATGGACTACATTGTCCACATTAAAAGGATTATTTATTTATTAATATGTTTTTAAATACTAATCAATATTATTTAACCCTACATGTTGAAATATAAGAATATCTTTTAAA